>CAUYRH010089897.1:0-22127 GCA_963574655.1 Perodicticus potto
CATCACAGCTCAAAGCAACCTCCAATTCCTGGGCTCAAGCGAGTCTCCTGCCTCCGCCTCCCAAGTAGCTGGGACCACAGGCGCCCGCCACAATGCCCGGCCATTTTTTGGTTGCAGCCATCATTGTTGTTTGGCGGGCCCAGGCTGGATTTGAACCCGCCAGCTCAGGTGTACGTGGCTGGTGCCTTAGCCCATTGAGCCACAGGCGCCAAGCCGACTATATCACTTTTTGAGAACTTCACATGTGCCAGACACTTGGCTAGGCATCGTGCATATGAAGATAAGTCGTAGACAGAAACCCTTACCCACAGGGAAGCTGTATTCACAAAAGAGAGATGAACACATTGGCAGATAATCAGTAAATCAAAGAAGAAAAATATCCTGGTGATAGATTCTGTGAAATTTAAAATAGAGTCATATCTGACTGCCTGTAAATGGGAATCTACTTTGGTTTGAGTAACTGAGGAGGACCAGTCTGGGGATATCTGAGCTGAGTTGTGCAAAATGAGACAAGTCAAGGTTCAGAAGCAAGGACACCAACAACACTTCTCTAGAAATATCGGTTACAATTGCAAAACTAAAAATAGATCAAACATTCATCAATGGTAGAATAAAAAACTATCTTACAGTGCTTGCTTTGGCAGCAAATATACTAAAATTGGAATGATACAGAGAAGATTAGCATGGCCCCTGCGCAAGGATGACACACAAATTCATGAAGCGTTCCATATTTTTAAAAAATAAAAATAAAATAAAAAGAAAAACTATCTCACAATGGACTACTGCACAGTAATGAAAATTACAACTACAGTGGGATATATGAACATGAATCAAAATATAGTTACGAGTGGAAAAGCAAATCACAGGGTATATACACAGGATGATTCCACTTATGTAAAATTCAAAAGCATACACAAGCTGAACAATATTATTTTAGGATACGTATATATATGGTGAACAAGTAAATTAGTGTTAATTGTAGACATGTAAATTTCAATGAGTCACAGTATTGGATAATCTCCCCCTTTGCAGTATAGGTTTCTAACCAGCAGAGAATTGCAAAGGTGATGGGTTGTCACTCCTGTGATTATAGTACATTATATGAGGCCCTGCTGAGGTGAGCTGTCCACCTACTGGCCCTGAAGGTAGTTGACAACATGTAAGAGACTGTGCCAAAGCCTATGTGGTGAAGAACTCTCCTGAGCTAGAAGTGGTCCCAAGCCAATGGCTGCTAGGAAGACAGAAGCCTCAGTCCTATAACACAAGATGATAAATTCAGCTAACAACCTGAGATGTCTCCAAGTGGACCTTTTCCCATTTGGGACTTTGATGAGAATCCAGCCTCTCTAATGACACTTTCATTGAAGGCTTGTCAAACAATAAGCAAAGGACCCAGCTAAGCCATGTGCACCCCTGACAAAAATGAACTCTGAGATAATAAATGGGCATTGTTTTAAGCCACTAAGTTTGTGATAATTTGCTATACAGTAATACAAAATCTGATACAGGAGCAATAAACACAAAATTTGAGAGAGGTGCTGAGGGAAGAAGATATAGTCAATAAAGATACAGGTGTGGGCCACCCATCTGAATAATTGTTTTATAATTTTTTTAGAGATAGGGTCTTGCCATATTGCCCACATGGGTCTGAAACTCCTGGACTCCTCCCAGCTTGGCCTCACAAAGTGCTGGGATTATAGGCGTGAGCTACTGTGCCCAGCCTCTTTGATTTTATTTTCAACATTCCTTTGAAATTCCTCTTGTAATGAATATGTTGGTGAATATTTTAAATAAAATAAAATCTTACAGCCTCTAATGGACCAGGTTAACCCATTTATATTTATTGTACTTTCTATTATTTTAGAACCTAATATCACCTTTTAAATATTTTTTTATTTTCTGTACTTTCTTTGCATTTCTTTTCTCCATTCCACTTTCAACTGGATAGGATGGATGTTCCTATTCTGTTTATGTCATATTTTCTCTACTTGTTCTTACACGGGTTTATCTTAAGACCCATTTAGATTTTTTCCCTAATGAGACTAGTCCTACAGGCATTCTGGCATCTTCCTTTGGTCTCCTCTATCTCATTCTGTTAATTTTGTCTATAATTGTAGTTTGGAATTTTAAAATTTCCCCAGAGCTAAGGGAGGAATCTAGCTGCCTTCATTGGTTTACCATTTTGTTAGGATAAGAAACTTTTCATTGTAATATTTAGTTATGTTTATTTCTTAAACTATGTGGCAGGCACATGATTATTTTATCATTAGTCTTTAAGCTTTGCATGTGGATCATACTATTCTGTATGAATCATTTATTTCATTAATTTCTTAAACAGTGTCTGGCACAAGTAGGTATTTAACAAACATAAGTAAATAAAGAAAAATGATTATTCTCTTGATCATTATTTCATAAGTGCTCTTATAAGAAGTTATTCCAACAAAGAATAAATTATTCCAATGAAAAGAAAGAACTTGTCCAGCCTGTCCTTTTTATCTAGAAACAGGGAGCTTGCTATCACATCCACTTACTTGAATCATTGATACCACCCCATTGGTTTGTGAAGCATGCGTCTGCTTGTTCCAAGCACTTTCAGCCACTTCAAATATATTACTTTTAATTAAGCACATGTTATATACAAGTCATTGTGGTTATTAAAATGCAAGATGTGAAAAATAATTTAGCAGTACCCACAATAAGCTTACCTTCTAATGATATTCACAAGTAATTATAATGGAAGGTCTAATGTGATAAATGCAGAAGTGGGTCTAAATAAATGAATGGGAAGGGAGGGGAGGCTTCATAGGAGATTTACTTCAGTGGGGAAGCTTCAGCCTTCTAACTTCAAGATCTTTCATTTCTAAGCACCAAACAAAGCAAGAAAAATTCCATCTTTAGCTGCTGCAGCCTTTTTAATGAAGGAATTTTTGTCCATAAAATTTGGACTCAGTTAAAATGCCACACTTATGGACCAGGAAGACCACAAGTTTCCTTAAGGCTGCAGACTCCTGCCTTATTGGCCTGGCTTTCAGGGACCCTCCAGCTCCCACCTTCATTTCCCTCTGCCTGAGTTCATTGCCTCTCCTGTGTGTACCCCCAAAACCCTGGTAAGTGACCTGTTTGTTTATAAGGTAGGATGTTTCTGTGTCTGCTGAGTTATTAGCTGGAGGTTTATAGGCATCTATTTATGTGAATTATTTGTATTAAGGGACAGAAACCCATGAGGAAAAAAATTTTAGTGGGGACAGAAAGGAGAGGTAAGTGGATAACAGAAGGTGCCTCTCTTATTCAGCCTGACCCAGTGGCTGGATTGGGCAGTAGTTTGTGAGGCCGGGAGCATCCTCAGCCTGGTTCAGGTGACAAAGCATAGCACAGAGGTAAGGGCTCAGGGCATTTCTTACATTCTGTTGAAAACAGCATGTCACCCCAGCCCAACGGCAACATGGTGCCCTGAGGATTTTTCAGGATTGAGAACAAAGAATATTGGGTGCCGAGCAGGGCGACAGACACTCCGAGGCACCTTTAGCAGTAATGGTGTCAAGCGTCTGCCAGAAGTGCCTTTGCAGGAGTCCGAGGAGAACCCTGGAGGATTCCACGAGGAAAGATGAGGAACATTTGGTGACTCCCAAGTAACTCAGGAGGCTTAGAGGGAAGGCAGAGATCCCTAAGCTCAATAGGTTTGAGGCAGCAAATCTCATGCCAAATTCAGACATTTAAGGTAAATATAACGCCAACTACATCAAAGACATTATATTACCTAGAGATTTTTGAAGGATTCTTTCTATCTCCCTACTTCATTAACTAGATTGCAGTTACTTGGAAGTAGCATCCGTGCCTTGTTCACTGTGGGGTTCCTAGAATTTGGCACTATGTCTGACACATATAGTACATGTTCATTACACAGTTACGACTAAATGACTAGTAGGTGGCACGAACTGAAAATTATTTCTTCTAATTCAAGACTCTTTACCACTGTATTTAATTGGCTCCTGATTTGCTTTATAAAGTATTTTCAATGGGTCTTAGAAAAAGTGTAGAATTTATGTCTCTTAGGCACGTATATTCTTTCTCATCTCTACACCTTCATAGACATTATTTTAGCTGGATATACACTATTCTACATCCCGTTAGCCTAGATGAGTCCCTCTTATTCTAGAGATTGATAGGTATTTTATTTTCATGAACTAGTTTTATTGGGAAGAAAGACTTGTTTTACATGGATAACTCAGTTTCACAAGTGGGAATTAAAACAACGTTGCAAGCAGATTAAGATCGTAAGCAAACTTTCAAACATTCTTCGTCTTTTTCAAACCACATCCATTAAAATATAGTATTATTTGGTAAGAACAGATGGGTTTTCAAACAAATACAATCAATTTCCACTGTAATTTGGTCAATGCTGGATGACGAAGTTTTGAAATTGTGTACAAAGGGTTTTTTCTGTAATTCCCCAAACTGTAGTATTTGGAAATCAGTCCTGTTCAGTGAGTATCATCTCCTGGCACTTAAACTACCACGCGCCCCAAAATTTCTACGCATCTTATGTGCTACATTAGATGTTATATAAATTATTAGACACCTTCGGAGCATAATGCAAGCATATAGATTGATATGTTTTAAAGAGCGTTTTCTCTTTAAGACTGAATCCATGCACTGTGGGCAGAAATTAAATCTAATGCCAAAACCTTCTTGCAAGAAAACATATTTTTCATAGTGATGAGAGAATGTACAGCAAACAAACTGATTTATTAATTTGCTATTCTCATTTATGTGTCATTTCTTAGTATGTATAGATTATAGAATGTAAAAGGGCTACCCTTTTGCCCCCCAAAAGGCAAATAAAATAAATAGAATTTCCTAGGCTTTTGCAAGCTTACATGCCTCTGCTGCCCATGGGACCTCAGGGCTCTTGGACAGTCTAGCCATATGTCTTCCCTAGGAGAATATTTAAAGATTTATACAAAAAGCTATGTGGCACCAATAACAAGCTAGAACTTTGCACCTCCACTGTCAAAAAAGCAATAAACAGTAACTGTAACAGTAGATATTTGGTCTGACAGTGCAATGGAAAACAAATGTCCCTAAATGACTTTTTTAAATTTAAAAGAATCTTTGGCTAAATTTAAAAAAAAACTTTACTCATTAAAAATAAAATTATATATATATATATGTGTGTGTGTGTGTATATATATATATATAGAGAGAGAGAGAGAGAGAGAGAGAGAGAGATACAAGAACTTTAAAAGATTAGAGAATAATGGAGTTTCTGACACTTTTAGCCAGTATTGAGTATCTGACCACTTTATGGAAACATAAGATCTCCTATACCTGCCCCTCTCTCCCCTGATAATCTATAAGCCACCTCTTATTTTAGAAAGCTCCCAACCAGAAAGCCAAAAATTAAGAAATCATTTATAAAGGGAGGTGACTCATCTGAAAATATTTGCATTACTCTTCCCACCTAGCAAGAAGCTTAAGGAAGGATTCTAGTAACTTAGAAATAATAATACTTTGGGCAAAGGCAAAGGAAAGTTCAAGCAGAACTCAACCTATGTGTGCATACAGGTGCTGTACAATTTCATGCTTACAGACTGCTTACGATATTGGTCACTCTGGGAGGCCGAGGCCGGTGGATTCCCTGAGCTCAGGAGTTCAAGACCAGCCTGAGCCAAAGCAAGACCTCATCTCTACCAAAAAAAAAAAAAAAAGATGTGCATTGTGGCAGGCGCCTGTATTCCCAGCTACTTGGGAGGCTGAGGCAAGAGAATTGTTTGAGCCCAAGAGTTTGAGGTTGCTGTGAGCTGTGACGCCACAGCATTCTACCCAGGGCGACATAGTGAGACTCTGTGTCAAAAAAAACCAAACAAACCAATGTTGTTATGCATGTCCATCTTTTCTTTACAGCAAGGTGAATGCTTGGGTGAAAGAAATGTCCTATTTTCTTTCTTTTCTAAATCATATACTTTGGGGGCAACGTTCATCTTTCTGGCATCATATGAAACTCATAAAAGTTCATTGTCTCACAGGAGAAGCCTCTCGGTCCGTATTATCTTTTCTTCACACAGTGAGTCAGTGCCTTGCTCAGATCGGCTTTCCCCTGTCTGCCTACTCTGTCCTCTGCCCGCAATGCCTCCCACTCGCTCAGCTTTCTTGCTAGGACCATATAACCCCCATGTTGGCAGATGGCGACATCATTTTTTTCTCAAAGCTCAGTGCTTTCCTGTTTTCCCACAAACATTCCATGGGATGGATGTTCTAGTATTTCTGAGTTGCTCTACCTCAAGGAACATGATTCCTACCCCTGCCCTACGTGAAACCCAAACCCTCTCTCCCCTCCAGGAGGCAGAGCTAACATGCGGTATGCACACCGCACAACAGAGCATGGATTAGGTGGAGGGCTGAAATCCAGCCCTGCTCCACTGGCTAAGCCTTACATCTTTGCCCTGGGCTGCACCTCCCAGAGTAAACCTTTATCTAATGAACACAGGAGCCTTGTATAGGTCTGTAAGGAATGCACCTGCCCCACGGGCTAACACCCTATAGGTTTAGGCCACTCCCCCCTCATCCTCTTAGGTAGGTTTCTTTCTTAGACAATCCACTTTAATTTTTTCGATGACTCTGAAACATAAAAAAGCGATTAAGCCCCTTCTGCCACTACCCTTTCCCACCCTAATAATGAGTGAGGAGAGAGACTTTAGAAATAAAGATCTGGTTACCATCCTGGGTCACTAGGGGAAGACGGAAAAGAGCGGGGAGAAGGGAGCAGAGACTTCTTTTTAAGTAAATCTAGAACACAAAATGGAAAAAGACAACAATGACCCCAGTTAACTTCCTACTCTGTGCCAAACACATATTATTTAATTCAATGCTCACAACAATTAGGAGATACTGTATGTTAGGTAATTGCCTCAGAAAAGCTCCTCCTTTCCCAGCACAGGGGGTTGCCTATTAAACATCTCCTTATCTCCCAGTCTCAACTTACTTCATCTCCCTGTCCCAATTACCCGCTGAAAATTTCAAACTCATGGCCTGCCCCTAACGGCTCTTCCCGCCAGAGCAGTAACTCCTTATTGGCCACTCTACCATCCCGTCACCTCCCCTAACGGAAACTATATAAGGTGTGCTTGTCTTTTACTCTCTTTCTCTCTCCTCTCTACTCTGTCCCCTCCCCTTCCTCTCTCCTCTCTCTCTTCCTCTCTCCTTTCTCTCTCTCTTCTCTCCTCCTTGGTGCTGCTCTGCAGCATCCCCGCCAATAAAGACCTTTCGTACAAGCCTTGGTGGTCTGTGAGATCTCTGCTGGCCGAGTGCCGGCCTTTTCACTGTAACTCCCAGTTTATAAGGGAAACTGAAGTGAGGCGAGATTATCCAACATGCTTAACGTCACATACTTAGTGATAGAATCAAGACTTGAATGCAAGTGAGCATTCCAGTTCCAGGGCCTGTGCAATTAGCCACTAAACCACGATTCTGTGACTTATTCTGTCACAGAGGACATTTGGGAAATTTGGGGAAATTATTTACAGGATATGTGCATTAAAAAGCGCGAAGAAGGTGCAGCCACTTTGGAAGACAATTTAGCAATTTCTTACAATTTCTTTCTTCTTTATAGCCTGGGGTGGGAAGCTCAATTGAACCCAAGAGTTTTGAGGCTGCAGTGAGCTTCTGTGACACCAGTGCACGTCAGCCTGGGTGACAGAGCAAGACACTCTCTTTCCAAAAACAAGTTTCAAAAATCAAAAAAAATTAAAAATTAGTTTCTAAATCTATTTGTGCTGCTATAACAACAAAATACTTGAGGCTAGGTAATTTATGAACAACAGAAATTAATTCCTTATACATCTGGAGGCTCAGAAGTCTGAGATCAAAACACAAACATTCAGTATCTGATGAAGGCTGCTCTCTGCTTTGAAGAAACCTCTTGGGTTTTTGGTTTTGGGTTGTTTTTTTAGACAGTCTCCTTCTGTTGCCCCAGGCTACAGTTCCATGGTGTCACCTTCCTTCACAGCAACCTCAAACTTGCGCTCACATGACTCTTTGGCCTCAGCCTCCCAAGTAGCTGGGACTACACACCATGCCTGGCTAGTTTTTCCTATTTTTAGTAGAAGCCGGAATCCACTCTTGCTCAAGCTGATCATGAACTCCTGAGCTCAAACAATCCACCCACCTGAGCTTCCCACAGTGCTAGGATTACAGACATGAGCCACCATGCCCAGCCAGAAAACTCTTATTGCTACATCGTCCAGACAGGACATTGTGTCCTCAAATAGCAGAAAGGATTTAAAGGGCAAAAGTGTCCTAGCTCATATTCTGCATCCCTTTTAAAAGGTCATTAGTCCCATTCATGAGGGCTCCACCTTCAAGGCCTAATCACTTTAAAGATCTCACTTTTAATACTGTTGCTTTAGAGATTGAGTTTCAACATGAATTTTGGAGAAGACAAAAACATTAAAATTATAGTAATAGGCAAAGGATCTAAGTAAATATTTCCCACAAAAATAACCAGCCAGAAAATATAAATCAAAACCATAACGAGAAATCACCTCATTCCGCTAAAGGCAATCTGTTCCTGGGGCCTTGATCCTCTGGCTGGACTTAGATCAACATAAACACCCTTAAAACTAAAGACTGAGGGCAGTGCCTGTGGTTCAAAGGAGTAGGGTGCTGGCCCCATATGCCAGAGGTGGCAGGTTCAAACCAGGCCCCGGCCAAAAACTGCAAAAAAATAAATAAATAAAGACAGAGGCTCTGACATTTGAAAAATTCTGAAATTCTGGTAGTGAGAGAAGAGAAATAGATGGAGGAGGGGATTTAACTCTTTTTATACTATTGTATGCCATTTAAAATAGAAATCTGATGGGGCAGTGCCTGTGGCTAAAAGAGGAGGGCACTGGCCCCCCCGTATACCAGAGTTGGTGGGTTCAAAACTGGCCCCAGCCAAAGACTGCAAAAAAAAAAAAAAAAATAGAACTCTAATGCAAGTGTACCAAAATTTTGACATCTATTTTTTGTTGTTGCAGTTTTTGGCCGGGGCTAGATTTGAACCCACCACCTCCGCTATATGGTGCCAGCGCCCTACTCCTTTGAGCCACAAGCACTGCCCAAATTTTGACATCTTTTTCATTAAGGTTTTGGACTTGTAGACATCTGTTACATTATTTTGGAAAATTTATCTTTAAATAATCCATAATTTAAAATCGTTTTTTGAAAATTGGTGTTTTTACTAAGTCCTCCCTGCTGTAGACAAAACCTCAAGACCACAAGATACAGTGCTGGGAGGTACCTCTGTGGTGTACCACTTCTATCACAAAGGTAAAGAGATTATTGAGGAGACAGCCAAAGAACTCACCACACATTAAATGTGAATTTGGAGTCCTACGGATTGTGTCTCGAAGAAATGCCACCTACTACCAAAGCTTACATTAAAAGTAAATAGATTTTCAAATGGATTACTTTGCCATCTACACATTTATAAGCAAGTGTAATGAATGACTTTAAACCATGGGCATATACAGGTGGTCATTTTGCTACTTGGTCATTTCTACCATCACAACTGGCAGCAAATACGGTTCCACACTTGACGAGAAAAGAGAATCCTCAGGAACATACAAGAGGCGTCACTACAATTACCCTGATACTCCACTGTATCCCTGTTCTCACCTTATACGCTGCCGTATCCCTGTTCTCACCTGATATGCCGCTGTATCCCTGTTCTCACCTCATACGCTGCTGTATCCCTGTTCTCACCTTATACGCCGCCGTATCCCTGTTCTCACCTGATACGCTGCCATATCCCTGTTCTCACCTGATATGCTGCCGTATCCCTGTTCTCACCTTATACACTGCCCTATCCCTGTTCTCACCTTATACGCCGCCGTATCACTGTTCTCACCTTATACGCCGCTGTATCCCTGTTCTCACCTTATACGCTGCTGTATCCCTGTTCTCACCTTATACTCTGCTGTATCCCTGTTCTCACCTTATACGCCGCTGTATCCCTGTTCTCACCTGATACACTGCTGTATCACTGTTCTCACCTTATACGCCGCTGTATCCCTGTTCTCACCTGATACGCTGCTATGTCTCTGTTCTCACCTTATATGCTGCTGTATCCCTGTTCTTACCTTATATGCTGCTATATCACTCTTCTCATCTTATAAGCAGCTGTATCGCTGTTCTCACCTTATCCACTGCTATATCACTCTTCTCACCTTATACACTGCTGTATCGCCGTTCTCACCTGATACGCCACTGTATCACTGTTCTCACCTTATCCGCTGCCGTATCACTGTTCTCCCCTTATACGCTGCTGTATCGCTGTTCTCGCCTTATACGCTGCTGTATCGCTGTTCTCGCCTGATACGCTGCTGTATCGCTGTTCTCACCTTATACGCTGCTGTATCGCTGTTCTCACCTTATATGCTGCGGTATCACTATTCACATCCTTGTGTGGTGTTCTCACATATTATACAGGGTCCTTGATGTCACCCAGCATTGATACAAAGCAGCAGAACGTAGAGTTGGAGCAGACCATCTAAACTTCTAATTATACAGTATGAAAATGCACGCAGAGAGTGAAATTCTATGTCTAAAATCACCCCTGTACTATAGAGCTGGTTGGTTTGCTTTATCATTTTGGTTTAGGGAGAATAAAGTGCTCCATTTAGTTCCTGCCCAGAACTAAGCAAAGATTAAAAAAGCAGAGTCCTCGGGGCTAAGCCGCCATAGGGCTGCTGTAACAAATGCATCAACCCCCAGGGCAATTCATGCAGCCTTTAAACTTCTCCTTGGAGATTATCTTTTCTAGGACTATTAACATTGCAAGACTCTATGTCAAAGTGCTTACCTATAGTAAAATGGGATAAAATTTGAATTATGGTTAATATTCTCATTTTCTTATATTAAGGTAGGAAAATACTATATTTTTTAAAAATTATATACTTGTTAAACATTGTGAATTTGGCTCCTAGTGCTATAGCTTCACATGTATAGAGCTGAAGGCAACACTAAGCTGTTTCTCTGTTTCTACCTCACTCCGTAATAAATACATTAGGAGCCCCAAGCTTGTGATTGGACAAAGGAAGCTGGTCTGCTTCAGACCAAGCATTGTTTATCTGCTACTGAGGTGCTGGGCAGGTTTGCGCTCCTGTAACTGCCATAAAACTCTAAACTTATTACTCTAAATTGTAGCAAAATCAGATAAAAAGTCATGAAACATATCACCAGTCTAGGTATTCAGCAATGTCAGCCAACAACACAGTTTTTCATCAATATGAAAACTTTTCATACTACTCTGCTCAAATAATTATAGGTCCTCTTTCTCCCAAATATTTTAAACTATAGATTTACTTGGTTTTTGTTCCCTTTTAGTGTTACCCTGCTGTCAGAAACTTTGCCTTCAAAATGCACATTCCTTCTAGTCCTTCCAGCAAATCTATAATTCTATTATCTTAAATGTATCAACAACTTCATGTTAATAAAATATTTTCTCTGCTATGATAACCTCAGTAATACGATGATACTTCAGTGGAAGACCATCTGCAATTTAAAGTATTATTGCCAAGAGCAGATAATTGGCACATTAATTTGTGCCGTATACTAAATACTTTTCGCAGTTTCATGTCCTTGGTAGATGCTTTGGGGAAGGGAGCACAGGACCTGATGCAATGTGCAAAGCTCCTGTCCTAAGTTCACTTGGAAGCAGTTTCCAGAGGAAGCACGTGAGTGGAGCTGGAGGTGGTGCGTCCACCAGGCCCACTGCAACTGGATGAGCGTCCCAAGCAGCAGCAGGGCTGCCGGCCAGTTTGCTTCCCAGGGAGGTAAAAGGACCTTCCAACACTGATGTAAAAATGAGAAGACATAAGCGGAGGAAGAAACAGGGGAGAGGTCGTAATAACACACAGGGAAAAGAGCCGAGAAGAGAAATGGGGAAACAAATGCTTCATGTCAGACAGAGCGTTTCCCTGAAACAAGCACTTGGTAATCCCCTGCTTCAGATTATCATATTCCGAGCTACATGGCCAGCACTTCAAAATTCATTCCTATGCTGGAAACAAGAAAACATAAAGCATCACCGAAAGCGGGGACTGGAACTTGCTATCACTTAATTTATTATAGATACACATGTAAATATCATGGACATACAGAGCATCACTACCTGAATTCTCTCTTATGATCTGCTCCGTAGGGGACCAGCGTGCCCCACGTTTACTATCAATCACCTTTCCTCCAAGACCTGGAGCTCCCACTAGCACAGTTCCGTGGAGTATCTAGGGAGAGATAAAAAATAAAACTATGCTAAAATAGGATGACAAAAAAGTTAAAACTAACCCAATTGAATAGTCAACAGAGATTTTGTGTATGTGAAAATCTATAATTAAAATTGAAGCAAATATTCAAATAATTCTAGCTTTACATTTATTTACCATTTGCATCTGGAAATGGTGATTATGCTAAGAAAAACATTGTCATCACAGAGATTAAGGGGAAAGATGGAGAAAGGTCTAGGAGCTGTGACTGAATCAATGAACTGGATATCACTAATGTTTATAAATCACTGCCAAAGGATTAGACAAAAATAAGTCCAAATCCCCCCAAAAACTATTGTACACAGTTGTATTTATGGCTGTTTAAATGGTTTATATGAAAATCATGTTCAATGATGCTTTGGTGTCAATAAAGTGTACTCTGGCTTGGCACCTGTGGCTCAACGGGCTAAGGTGCCAGCCACGTACACCTGAGCTGGTGGGTTCGAATCCAGCCTGGGCCCGCCAAGCAACAATGACGGCTGCAACCAAAAAATGGCCGGGCATTGTGGTGGGCGCCTGTAGTCCCAGCTACTTGGGAGGCAGAGGCAGGAGACTCGCTTGAGCTCAGGAATTGGAGGTTGCTGTGAGCTGTGATGCCACGGCACTCTATCCAGGGTGACAGCTTGAGGCTCTGTCTCAAAAAAATAAATAAATAAATAAAGTGTACTCTTCCGTTCCCACTAAACAAGAAAAAAATTCAAATTGCAGGGATCAGGTAAAATGAACTTTAAAGAAAACATTTTGTAAACACTTTTAATAAATTTTCGTATCACATTGGTAATATTCAGTTTAGACATATATATTATTTTATTTCATTTTGTTTAGAACTTTTCTGCCATTTTTAGGGGTTTGAGTAGGAGTGGAAAATTGCAATTGCTTGGCCTTTCATTTTAACCCAAGACCAATAAACCATTAATCACTTAAAAAGAAGTTTTAAAAAACCTTTTATTAGCAATTTATGTTATTTTATGTTTATCATAAAATACCATTTTTTGATAAAGCAAATGCCCCAAATATAATTTAAGCCTTAGGACAAAATAGGAAGCTGAATACTCAAATGAAGTGTGTGCACTTGTAGCCTTAGAGGAAAATATTAATACTTGGATCCGAGTTCTTCTTTAAAGTACTTCTTGGATTAACAGTTGTTAAAATCTTTTAGGTTTTCTTCACTGTCCTTCTCCAATCTATCACTTCCTCTCTCCTCATCGAAGGTCTGCATTGCTATAAAGTGACAGCCAACATAAATGATACATAATCATAAATAAATTAAGTCTTCCACAAGCAGCACAGGGAAATTGCTTCATACCTACCTACTGCCTAGCGTTATGTTTGGGACAGATGGCTTCTCTAGGCCTTGCTTCCTCTGGGATAGCAGAGATAGTTGAATTAGAATTCTGCATGTTCAAAGAAAACACACATAAAAATAGACCACAGCTTTAATTGAGGAAGAAGCACCAGGTCCTTTCTTGTCCCACATGATTATTCTCCTGACCAGGTGTCTTGTGTCAACATGGATTATTTATATTTAAAGGATATTTAAGGTGCAAGATTTATCATCATTATGCAAAAAGAGAAAATGCTTTTGTGTTTCAATGGGTTGGTTTCATGTTTAACAAGATGTTTGGAGAAGAAACAAGGTGTCTTGGTTCATTGCTCAACCAGTGAACTAACGTGAGAGAAGTAAAGAGTTCTGTCTTCCTCAGAGCGTCCTGGAGACCAGGGTGAAGCCATTTGTGTTGCTGTTTCCTCAACTAGAAAAAGAAACGTGGGGACTTTCTCTCTGAGGGGGAATATTGAGGAGCCTGTGCCACTAAGAAAAGACAACGGGCCAACAGGAGCTGCTGAGAAAGATGAGCCACCAAGTGGCCCAGAGTGTCAAATCCACAAATCACACTGATAGTTTTTGGGCCCAAGAATTGTTCAGGATGAGCAACATGTCATATAAAATAAAGACTGACAATAAGTTGAAACCCTATTCTTAGCAAATCCTGCTCTACGTAACATATTCTTCAGCAGTTAATATCAGTAAGTACTCATCCATGTGGGTAAAAATTATTTTTGTTTGTAAAATAGCATTTTTAGACAGAGTCTCACTTTGTCGCCCTCAGTGGCACACCGTGGCATCACAGCTCACAGCAACCTCCAACTCCTGAGCTTAGGTGATTCTCTTGCCTGAGCCTCCCGAGTATCTGGGACTATAGGCGCCCACCACAATGTCCAGCTATTATTTTTGTTGCAGTTTGGCCAGAGCTGGGTTTGAACCCACCACCCTCGGTATATGGGGCCAGCGCCCTACTCACTGAGCCACAGGCACCACCCAAAATAGCAGTTATTTTAAAATAAGAAATTTTATTATGGCGTTTTCATTACTAAAGATGCAATATAGCACAGTAGGGAAAAATAAAATATTTTGGAATAACATTATCAGGAAATAATACAGAAAATACCATAAATAAATGGAAATAATTAATATTTTCCTTAATGGGAAAACTGAGACTATAAAGTGGTTAATTCTACTCAAAGAAACCTATGCAATATGCCATTGGTCAAAACACCAATAGGATCTATGTATTTTTTTTCAGATGACAAAATTATGTTTGACTAAATTTAAAAACCATTGAAAAGGAAGACTGATGTAGAACTAATAAGCTTACCAAGTATTATAACATCGTATAAAGCCATAATAACAACTGAGTTAACGTGGTACTGACAGCGGAATGGATGAAAAAAATCAATAAAATAAAACAATGGTTCAGAAGCACTCTGCACGTGTGGGAAATGCAGAGACACAACCCAGGGAGGATGTGCTGGGCAATGGCTTTGCAACCAAATGGAAGCCACATCAAAAAACTTATTTAGATATTCACCACATATATTAGACAAAATTGAGTTTTTTTGTTTGGGGGGGGTGTTTTGAGACAGAGCCTCAAGCTGCCACCCTGGGTAGAGTGCTGTGGCATCACAGATCACAGCAACCTCAAACTCCTGGACTTAAGTGACTCTCTTGCCTTCAGCCTCCAAGGTAGCTGGGACTACAGGCAGCCGCCACAACACTTGGCTATTTTTTTTTGGTTGTAGTTGTCCTTGTTGTTTGGCAGGCGCGGGCTGGATTCGAACCCTCCAGCTCTGGTGTATGTGGCTGGAGCCTTAGCTGCTTTATATAGGCACCGAGCCCAAAATTGAGTTTTAGAGGAATTAAACTATTAGTAAAAAATTGAAATATTTGTATAGAAGAAAATATAGGCTAATATTTATCTCTTGATAATTTCTTTACCAAATGCAAATATACTTCAGATAGCATTCGTATAACCATAAAGTCAGCAAAGATTTTAAAAGGTTAGTACAGTTTACGAAATTTAAAAAAGGTTCTGTTCAGAATAAAATAGAAAATTTTCATGGGGAAAACGGTTTGACAACTTGCTTTGAGAGCCCTAGAAGTATCTTTATTCTTCTTGGAATTATTTATTTTTAAGAATAAGAAAATAGTCATATATAAACAAAGATTTATGCAGACAGATGTTTAGTGTAGCATTAGTTTTAAAGAAAAAATGGACATAACACATACATCTTTTAGGGAAATGGATAGTGTTATGAGGTAGAATATAAGCTATAATTAGAAATGGAATTACGAAAACACACAATTACATGAAAAAGCATTTAAATCAAATGCTAAACCAAAAAGAAAAACATAAACTGAATGCATAGTACAATCTCCATCATACTGCCATATGCCAAAAAACAAGAAGCGTATTAATGTTCTCTGAGGTTGACCCACTTGTAGCATTTATTCCATCTGCTGAACAGATCCTTGCAACTAATACATCTTTTTCATTCCAAGATTTCTAACTTGTATTCATTTATATTTAGCTGTTCTTGATTTATATCTGCTGGCTTTTATTTCCTAACCTCTTTTTGGCTTTCTGAATACTATTCAGTGGCCTCTTTATGACATTAAACATACTCATATTAAACATAAGATGCCTTTACAAATAACTCTATTCTCTTGGGAGTAAATTCTACCAGATGATTTAAGTGGAGTATCTCTTATAACATAATCGAATTGTAACTTGTACCTGTCTTAGGCAGGAGTTTCTCAGTGAGTGTGCCGCCATGTATGTGTCTGTTTCCACAGGCATTGTGACTTTTTCCCTGCACTTAACATTTTATGTATTAGAAGAAAAAACCTCATTAAATCCCCCCCTTACATGGAATGAGGATGACTCCTGACCCCAGTGACCCACATGACGGCTTTCATCCCTATTTAGCTGTAAAACTTAAATGTCCAGCCTTGATGTACATCTGTTCATATCCCACCAGGAGTTCTGTTGTAAGGATGTGCTCCATTTTTGCACAGCCATGTTTTTATTGTATTATTGGTATTTTACCTGTAATATACTATTGGGAGGATAGATGCTTTCCTCATGAACTCATAGCAACACTTTTCTTCAAATCTTGGTCCAAGATAACCACCTTCACCCAGCTACTTACAACTGGAGACTGGGACGACTCTTCTTCCCTGACTACAGTGCCTCCACCACTCTCCGCTTCTCCTCAATCCAACTCACCTGTTCCTGAACAACTTTCTTAAAACTTCATTGTCTTAAATTGTTAAAGGGCCCACAACTTTCTACTAGATAACACTAAAACTTCCCCAGTTTGATTACGGTCAAGAAGCATAGAGAATTTAAAGACAGACTTAATTTCCTGAGTTGAGTGTCTCCACCACTCAAGGGGGAGACCTTGGCTAGTCATGCACTTCCCTTAGCCTCAGCTTTCTTATATATAAAATGGGATAATAGGCTGGGCACGGTGGCTCACGCCTGTAATTCTAGCAACTCTGGGAGGCCATGGCAGGTAGATTGCTTGAGCTCAGGAGTTGGAGACTAGCCTGAGCAAAGTGAAACCCCATGTCTACTAAAAATAGAAAAACTGCCAGCCACTATGGTGGGTGCCTATAGTCCCAGCTACTTGGGAGGCTGAGATAAGAGGATTGCTTGAGCCTTGAGTTTGAGTTTGGTGTGAGCTATCACACCATTGCCAGGGAGACAGAATGAGACTCAGTCCCCCCAAAAAAATAAATAAAGGGATAATTATATGACTACACCCTAAGGTGAGGATTAAAGGAGTTGATGTGTGTAAAGTCCTTTTAGAATATTACCTGGCATATAGTCAGCATTGTTTAGGTATTTTCTATTGCTGTTCAATTTCCCTATCAATCTTACAAATGCCTTTCTTTCCCAGGCATTTCTTTTTTTTTTTTTTTTTTTTGAAGTTTTAGGCTGGGGCTGGGTTTGAACCTGCCACCTCCAGCATATAGGGCCTGCGTCCTACTCCTTTGAGCCACAGGCGCTGCCAACCCCCCACTCCCCCCCACTCTCCCCAACCCCCACCAAGGTATTTCTTTTGTGAGTGTCACCTTCTAATCAAACTTTTCTGTCATTCTTTTCAAACCTCCTTTGTACTTCATTTGTATCCCTAGAGCCTGCAATAGTGCCTGGTACAAGTAGCCAATTAATAAATACTTGATGAATGGGTGAACTCAAACCTTTCCTGATCCCTGCAATGATCTCCTCCGGCCTCTCTCTTTACACATTAATGCTCTACCAATCCTTCCAGACACGTGTTCACTATTACTTTGGCAATGGAAGTGTTCCATCTTCCCACACTCCTGATATTGTGTAACTTTAAGCTACAATCTCAGTTAGTTTCACAGTTTAATGTTTCTGTACTAATGATAAACAGATGATACATACACGCATGCACACACACGATTTATTTACGATTAAAATCTCCTTACAAACAGTAAATATCTATGCTTGGGGCCTTTTTTTGTCCCTTATCACCAAATAAAATACTTTTACATAACAGTGATTTATTATAAAGTGACATATATTTAATTTCCTACAAGAATACTTGAGTTTATTTTATAGGTAAAGCCACAAAACCAATAGAAAATTTATTCTTACATAAATTCTTGGGTATTAACACAAATCTTTTATTTCTAATACTCTCATCATTAAAAGAACATGAGCCTCAATATCATTAATCTGTTAATTTAACAATAAAATCAAAACTTTTACATTCTTTTTTAATCCACATTTTAATATGACCTCTGTTATTTTTGATCTCTGTGATTAACAAAAACTTAAAAATTAATTTTCTTACATTTAAAAACAATGGTTTCTGGCTCGGTGCCTGTGGCTCAACGGGCTAAGGCGCCAGCCACGTACACCTGAGCTGGCGGGTTCGAATCCAGCCCGGGCCCGCCAAACAACAATGACGGCTGCAACCAAAAAAATGGCCGGGTGTTGTGGCGGGCACCTGTAGTCCCAGCTACTTGGGAGGCAGAGGCAAGAGACTCTCTTGAGCCTGGGAATTAGAGGTTGCTGTGAGCTGTGATGCCATGGCACTCTACCCAGGGTGACAGCTTGAGGCTCTGTCTCAAAAAAAAAAACAAAAAACAATGCTTTCTACAAAGAAGAAAAATAAATATATTTTGCCTATCAAAGGTGAATTAATTATGTTGAAGACATTATTACCTATATATTTTGGAAGATTAATCCAGAAGTAACAATAGGCAATTACTAAAACTATAGAGAGACATTAAAATTCTATATTTAAAATAAAGCGCTGGCATATAAAAAAAAAAGGTACATGTTAGTTTATAAAAATTCCATTTGGAAGTTACATATGTTACATCTGCCCACATTTTATTGACAAGAAATAATAAGACTATTCCCATCTTAAGTAGGGGGGAAACATGCAATCTTATCATGGGCTCAGAAAGAAAAGAGCCAAAGTATTTAAGGTGCAGCACAATTAATCCACCCTTCTGGTCATAAAATAAAAGTGCCCCTTGAAAAGGGGGACTATCAGGATTTTGTGAGCCCCCTTCCTAATCTAGGAAATATTTCTATTACAGGCTCCAGTCCTGTGCAAATAAAGGCTCTCCCCAACTCACTGCACACCACGACTCTGGCTCCACTCACTGAGCTCCTTTTCAATGATTCTATTAGGTTGCATCTGAAGTAAGTACTAAAGAATACGCCCTCCTGGGAGTTTCAGATGGTTGTCTAGCCTGGTTCCTTCAGGCTGGAGAGCACAATGATTATTTTAGCTCTAGAGTAATCACTGGGCATTTTAGCCCAATTTTCTAGGGTTGTGGCCATACAACACTCTTAAAAATTCAGTAGGAAGCCAGATCAACTTGTTGATTGGTGTGGGGGTACTTAAATGTCAGTTTTATGACAATTTTAATGGTCCCTCAAAAGAAAGACCAAAAATCCCTCTTTATTCATCCCAACTTTGCTAAAAGTTTCCCCCGTGCCAACTCTGCCCCCTTTTTATAGAAACATCATGATCATTAACAATTGTGTTTCCATTTCTCTGGCTCTAACCCCTGCCCTTTGACCAGCTCCAGCACTCATGTCAGGCCTAGAAGGACCCTAATTCTAGTAATCATCACTGGCCTGTGCCCAACCCACACTCAGGCTACTGGATTATGTATCTGCAGCAGCATCATTTCTGTTGTTGCTGTTGATGATGACGATGGTGGTGGTGGTGATACGTGGATGTCATCTACATGCTGGGGCCCTGACCTGCCTCGACTCCTGTGTCTATACCCAACCACTCTCAGATTTCCTTTTTTTTTTTTTTTTTTTCTGTAGAGACAGAGTCTCACTTTATTGCCCTCGGTAGAGTGCCGTGGCGTCACACAGCTCACAGCAACCTCCAACTCCTGGGCTTCAGCAATTCTCTTGCCTCAGCCTCCCGAGTAGCTGGGACCACAGGTGCTCACCACAACACCCAGCTATTTTTTTTGTTGTTGTTGTTGCAGTTTAGCCAGGCCTGGGTTTGAACCTGCCACCCTTGGTAAATGGGGCCAGCGCCTTACTGACTGAGCCACAGGAGCCCCCCTACCCAACCGCTCTCAATTACATTTTGTACCCTACAGGACATGAACCACTGCCGTCCAAAAGCAAACCCATTCTCAGTACCTATTATTTTTGTCTGAAATAAGTCAAACATACCACAGAACTGTGTTTGAAAAGTTTGAAAGGTTTTTCAAGTCATTTCTGTCTCTCAAAAAGTTTTCTGCCAGTAGTAATGTTTCTTTAATGATTCAATCTTACCACAAGTACATCAATGTGTCTTTTTAAAAGGAAAATAAACAACAAAACAAACTTTCAAAACATAGAAATGACACTTTGAGTACTTGGACACATGGTTAAAAGGTAGTCAGCTTTAATTGTTGGTTCAAGGGTTATCCACCCAACAGGTACTCACATTCATCTCACTCTCTCACTTTTTCTTGTTGTTGCTCTTGTTTTTAAATACCCACGTGTGTATGTTTTATATCTTCTTTCCATTTCCATATATACCCATGTACTGCGTGTGATTTTAATTTGTTTTTTGTTTACTTTTAAGTATTTTTTATTGTTGAGGTGTAGTTCATATTCTTCAAAAATTGCCTTTTTTATTTCAAAATACTATAGGGGTACAATGTTTTTGGTTACAGGTATCGCTTATGTAGCCATCACCCAGATAGTGTTCACTGTATGCATTGGGTGAGTTTTTACCCATCCCCTCCTTCTCCCTTCTTCCTGCTAGGTTTCCACCGAGTTTTCCTTCCCTCTGTGCACACGTGTGCTCATCAGTTAGCTCCAGTTTAATAGTGAGTACATGTGGTGTCTGTTTTCCATTCCTTACATATTTTAATTAGGATTATGGTCTCCAGTTCTACCCAAATTGTTGCAAAGGGCCTTAATTCATCCTGTCTGAGTAGTATTCCACATACACACATCCCACATTTTGTTAATCCACCTATGAACTGATGGGCACTTGGCTTGATTCCACATCTTTGCAATGGTGAATTGTGTGGCAATAAACATTCGAGTTCAGGTGTCTTTTTGATAAAATGACTTATTTTCCTTTGGGTAAATACCAGTACTAGGATTGCTGGATTAAATGGTAGGTCTACTTTTAGTTATTTGAAGAAACTGCAGGCTGTTTTCCTTCAAGGTTGCACTAATTTGCAGTCCTACCAACAGTGAATAAAATTCAGTGGATTTTAATACATTCACAGATATATACAACTATCACCACTATCTAATTTTAGAATATTTTCATCACCCCCAAAATAAGCCCATACCAATTAGCACTTACTTTTCCTTACTCCCATTCCCAACCCCTGACAGCTATTTATCTACTTTGTTTCTATGGGTTTGACTTTACTATTCATTTAAAGGGAACATGTGGCTGTCTGTCTTCTTTCACTTAGCATAATGTTTTCTTTGTTTTTTATTTTTACATATACAGATGTTTATTAGCTTTCCACTTTTTGCCTCACAGAAAGCAAAAATTTTAAAAAGGCTTAAAATTTAATAATAACAGTGTTTAAGATAAGGACTAGAAACGAAAACCTCAAAAAGAATGAATGAAGATAAATACATTCAGAAAAGAAATCAGACAATTACTGCATTGACGTATTGAACTATATTAATAATAATAATGCAAAGAAAGTAACATTAACGTTGTCAAATAAGAGTATGTCTATTATAGAATGCTTTAACTCTGAGGATCCCTATGGTGTCGTCAGTTAACTGCTTGTTTTTTTTCCAAAGACTCAAAAAATAGACAACTAATATTTATAAATAAAAGTAAAAGATAATTTCAAAAAACAGATCATGCCAAATCTTATAGACAATAGAAAAAGAAGAAATATTTCAAAGTCATTCTACTTAATCAGGACATACCTGATATTAAAATTGGAGAAAATATGTTTAGTATAAAGGGAAATTACAAACATATTTCACTTATACA
>CAUYRH010089908.1:0-18424 GCA_963574655.1 Perodicticus potto
AGACTCACTCCCTACAGGTGCCTTGGCCCTGTCTGCTCCTCGATCGCCCGCCTGCCTGTCCACCGTGTGTAAGCACCCCGCCCGCCTCCCTGCTGACCCACCCACACCCCACCGTCCACACCACTTCCAACCTCATAGGAGCTGATGTATTTATTTTCCTTGAGTTTTTATTTATGCTGTAACATGTATCAAGCGTTGGTTAAAGGGGATGTCAGACCCAGTAGTATGATGTTGGTAGATGCTTTTTAAAAAACAAAACAAAACAGTAACATTGTTCCTCACCCTTCTTCCCACCCTTGCGCCCCGCGACTTCTTCCTTCCTGTCCCGCCCCTCCTCCAGAGAACCAGAGTGTCTGTGAGGGTTTCACACTGGGGGTTCTGCTGTGGCCGGGCGGCAGGGGCGGGGGCAAGTGGCCTTGCCCCCCTGGACAGCTGAGCAGCCTTCTCCCCCCTCCCACCCACCGGTGCAGGCCTTTGAGACTCGGCCTTGTCTCACTTCCACCGGGAACTATTCCATGCCCAGACCTCACTCTGAGCGTCCGTGCAGGGGAGAAGTCGGCCCTTCGGATCTTACTCATAAGTCATTTTATCATGGACTAGTGTGTGCTCCGTGTCCACCCCAATAAAAGGATCTTTCCTACTCGACCTTGAGTCTTTGCTCCACATACCTCAGCCCCAGCGGACAGAGGCATCCTGTCATCACCAAGAGGAGTGAGAAGGGCCCCAGTGCTGGGGCCCCAGGGGCCACCGGCTGGATTCTGTGGTGGGCTTGCGGCAGTCACCATGTTCAAGGCCAAGATCTGCCTGGACCAGCCCCTCTGCCTCCCCTATCAAGGTGCCCTGAAGACCACATCATCCCTGAGAGACAGTCTGTGGTGCCGAAGATGGAGCTGGGGTCAGCCCCATGCGCAGGATACTACTGAGCAGGGCAGCACACCCACCAACCACTGTGGGGATGGTCCATCCTTGCCTAGGGGCCAGTGGTGACAGTAGAGACAGCATTTGGCCTGTGTGGCCAGCCCAGGGTCAGAGAGGAAGTATATTAAGTGCCATGGCCACTCACAGGAGCCCTTCACCCATCAGGGTGTGCTGGGTCTGGGTCTGAGCCTGGGGATGTAGGGGGCATGGAGGCTCTTGGGTTTCGGCTTTGGGAGCTGAGTACTCCAGGTCTTGGAGATGGTGAGTGTTTGAGCTACATTACAGAGTGGAGGGGCCTACCCAGCTTTCCCAGGGATGGATGATGCTAGGGTTGGTTCCTGTCACACATATAAGGAATGGAGTTAGCCCTCGCTCAGTGCAGCCACCCAGCTCTATGATGGGGCCAAGTGGCTTTGCTTCCCAGCTGTTGGTGGTGTCTACACTGGATCCCTGCAGTCACAGTGCAAGTGCTTTGGAAATGCAAGCTTAACAGTGTCATGTTGGGTGGGACCGAGCTCCCTAGAGGCTCACAGACCAGCTGGGAATGCCCAGTCCCAGGGGTTGGTCTGAACCTGGGCAAGCTTGTGGCATCACCATTTGTTGGTGACTGAGATAGATAGTGGGACTTTGGCTTTGAAGGCCAGAAGGCAGAGTGGGAGCAGGCAGCACCCCATCCTTCCCCTTGACTTGCTCAGGCCTTTCTAGTACCCACATCCCATTCTGAGGGGCTGGGTTCTGTCCCTGTCATTTCTGTCAGCACCCAGCTCTGCTGTGACTGCCAGATGGCCCTTCCCCAGCCTCCTCAGGTGGGGGGGGGGTATCGATGGCTTTGTCTCACTTAAGTCTCCCTGTCACCTCCCCCTACAACTCCTGGACCTGTCATGAGAGGCCCCAGGGCATATGCCCTCCCTGACTCGCACTGCCTTTGGACGGAGCCCAGGCCCCTGAGCCGGCATCTCCCCACCCCTCCTGCTTTTGGGGGCCCCTTTGACCCTGATATTCCCTCAGACCCCATAATCAGCCTTCCCACACTCATCTGCTTTTGCACAATCTGTTCTCCTGCCTTCAGTGTACCCTGACTTCTCCACAGCCTCCTAAAGTGCCCCTTCCTCACACTGGCTCCTCCAGCCTGTCCTCTGGCCTCACCCTTTTACATGGCCACATCAGGCTTTGAGCCCTTAGCCTTTCCAGACAAACCTAAGGGTCTGAGAATTTGCATTCCCATTGCTGAGTCACATAGTAGAGTCCCAGTGACTTGGGCCTGACATCCGTCCCATTGTGGGACATCTTAAGTGCTCCCTGACATTATCCTGTGTCTGTTTTGGGGACCCCTAAATGTGTCATTTCAGTATTGCAACCCTGGGACTGTGGGGGCCAGTGGTGTCAGGTGCCTTCTGATGTTCACACCTCAAGTTCTTCCTGCTGTCCCTGGCACCCCAGGTGGTGTTCCAAGAGACAGGTGTGTCAGAACATGCTGCCTCCTAACCAACCTCCTGTCCCTGTCTGAGGCTGAGGCCTATTTAGGACACAAGCCTTCTGCCCAAATTGCTGAATCTTTTCTGCAATTTGAGATTTCTTCCTTTGCCTTGATGGCTAAAGCCAGAGCATCAGTCAGCCCCCAAATCTGGGCTGTCTTGTCTCAGAGGTGGTGTAATGTGGAGTTTTCCATTAATGGCCCCAAGACCCAATTCTTAGAAGGAGGCCCCCTAAGGGTCAAGATGGTGTGTACCAGGACGTGAGGGGTGCCCACCTCAGGCCCCAACTCCCTTGAGCCCCCCCCCCCCCACTGCTCTGACCTCTGGTACTGTTGAAATATATTTTTTATTGCATTTCTGCCGTTTTACAAAAATATGACAAAATAAATTAAAAACAAATAAATAATTGCCTATTCTGTGTGTGTTTTCTGTTGGGTTTGTGGGTTTCCTTTCATTTGCCCCATACTGGTAGCAAGGAAAACGGCAGATGGGGTGGCACCGGCCAATACTGGGGGCCATCAGGGGCCAAAGCGCATTTTGCATTTTCTGGACTGACCACCCCTGTGAATGACTGATATTGCATATGAGAAAAGGCAGGGAGGGTGGAGCTAATGCCAGCCACTGGGCCAGCACACGGCCTGGGGGCTGGGGCTGGGGCTGGGGGTAGGTACCTGGGGCTCAGGGGAATCAGAGGTGGCCACTAGGGGCGGGAGACTGTAGAAGCTGGCGTCCCCTGGCAGGGGCTGAAGGGCCGGTGGGGGCCCGGTCAGCGCACAGGGTGGGCACTCGGTGGCCAAGGCCTGGCGAGGCGCAGTGCCCTCACCCCCACAGCCCCATGGCCCATCCCACTGCCAGCAGCTGGCAGGTGGCGTCAGGGGCCGAGGCAGCAGCATTGGCGGCGGTGGAGCAGGGCTCTGGCTGCAGCGGGTGTGGAGGGCAGGGGCGCCCATGGGGGCCAGCGAGGTCCCTGCGGAGGCGAGAGGGGCCGTTCCGGGGGGATGCCGCTCGTGCCGGACCCCACCGGGCTGGCAACCCTGCCCCCACTCCCTCCCAGACGTCCAGGCACATGAAGGGCCTTATTGCTTCAGATCAGAGACAGGGTGAGAATCTCTGGGTGCAAACAAAACCCTGCCTCTGGGCACAGGCTCCACCCAAACCCATTTCCCTTTGGTGGGGTCTGGGCTATGTGAGGAAGTCCCTTTGGCTTCTGACCTATGTCTGCACTACTGCCACCTCCTAGGCTCCCTGGGGCTGGGGTTAGGGTGGGTGAGGTGGTAGGGACAGTGGATCTGGAGGCAGTGAGCCCTGGACCTCTGCTCAGCACACACGTGGGTGCAGCCTGTGGCTGGGTGCCGTGAGCTCCCTGGGTGGGTAAGTCCCAGCACCTCACTTCCAAGGAAGGCCTCCCTGAACAGCTGGGCTGCAGGATGGGGGTTTGCATAGAGGCCTGGGGGTCCAAGTCCCCCAGAGTGAGCTGGGTATGGGGGCCTGTGTGGGCAGGAGAGGGTGGGCCAGGTCGTGAAGGAGCCATCCTTATCTCTCCTGCCACTGCAGCATGATGGGGATGCCCTGGGAAGGGTATTGGGACAGTGGACTTTGGTGTCCCTGCCTGGATATGATGGGTAGGCACAGCGCTCTAGGCTGTCAGAGGGCCCAGAGATAAGGAGAAGGCTTTGACTCCACATACTATGGACCCAGGTCCTCACCCATACCAGAGACTGGGCCTTCTGTCCCCTCTGACCCCTCTTCCCAGGCCTGGCCACCCACCCCTAACCCCAAAGCCGGCCCGGCATCCCCACCCCCGAGTTAAAGCTTGTGACCTGAGCCTTCCTCTTCGGACCGGGGGGCTTCCAGCTCCTCAACCATGGCCTCATCCACTGACCCACTCCTCTGGGCCCGGTTGCTGCCACCACTGGGGGTCCCGTCTGGCCGGGCCTGCCCACCTGCCCCGTTGGACCCGGCTTCAGCCCGGGTTCCACCAAAGGGGAAGAGCTTGCCGGCGTGGAAGGCCTTGGGTGGCGAGTGGCTGCGCTCAGAGTCCCGCCGGGTCTCAGGAGATTTGAGGAACTTGAAGCTGAGGAAGGCTGGCAGGCGGGTGTCGCTGCCTGTGGGTGACTGGGCAGGAGGTGGCCGGGTAGTGGCACTGGACCCTGCAGCAGCCACTGAGGAAGCAGCCCCTGAAGACAGAAACTTGCCCTGCAGTGGGATGATCTGCTTCAGCTTCATAACGTTGTTGGGTGCCAATAGGGACCCTGGGCGCTTGGGCCTCTCGGGCCCATGGCTGCCTGCCCCACCGCCCTTGGCCTTGGCAGAGGCCTTTTCAGAGGCAGTGGGGTCTAGCCCAGAACCCTCGGCTCTCGCCTCATCCCGGTCACTGGTGGCATCACGTTCCCGTCGGGCATGGTGCTCTGCATGGCGCTGGCGCTCCTCTTCCTCCCGCCGCCGCCGCTGCTGTTGCTGGTAGCGGTGCTGGGCCTGGCGCTCGTGCCTCTGTGGGCAGAGTCGGGCCGTTAGGGGATTGGGAAGAAAGGGTGCGTTAGCAGGCCATTCATGAGCCGGGGCAGTCCACAGAAGTGGGAGGATATCTGAACACTTATTGGATGCCAGCTGTATCCCTGGGCCCATGCCGGGGCTCTTTGAGGAAGGGGGTAAGAGATCCAAATACTACTGGATGCCATGTACATCCTTGGGCCCATGCCAGTGCTTTCTGAGAATTGAGAAGAAAACAAACATTCACTGGCCACCAACTCTGTCCCTGGACAGTAGCTGTATACCAGAGACAGCTGTGACTAGAGCCGGCTACAGTCTGTGTCATCCAACCTGCAAGCCTTTGTATAAATTTAAATTCCTTATGATTTAGTTTCTCAGTTGCACCAGCACCATTTCAATGTGCTTACTCACTGCAGTTTTCTGAGGAATGAGGAAGAGGCTAGACTTCCAGAAGCATCTGTTGTATCCCTGGCCCCCAATGGGGGTGCTGTCAGGAGAGCAGGAAGATGATGAATGTTCTTAAGGCCAGCCTGGTGTTGGATGCCACCATACTGGAAGTGACCAGGCTGTTGTGAACACTAATGATCATCCCTGTCTCTGTCATTTGTGCAACTGCCCTTATGCTGAGGAACTGGTTGCCAAGATCCAAGATGTGAGATCCGAAGCCCCACTGAGCAAATTAGTACAGTGAACCTGGCCTGGCCCACATACCTTGAAGGCCTCACGGCGCTGGTACTCCAGCTTGGCCATCTCCTCAGCCACCCAGCCCGGGATATCAGGGATGGCCACATGGATGAGGTACTTAAGGAGCAGAGCAAAGTGCTGTGGGGATAGCAGAGAGGAGGCTGCAGGCTCTGAGATTGCCCTCCTGCCACCCAGCTCCCCGCTCAGCCCCAGCCACCAGCCCCACCTCGAGCACCACCACAGACACGATGGCTGCCTCTGGGCTCAGCCAGGGGAACAGGCGCTGCAGCTGTCCACACTGGCCGATTAAGTAGCAGTTGACCACGATCGCCAGGACGCCCATGGCCTCCATCACCTTCTGCTGGGTGGCGAGGGAGGGGCTCAGGAGGGGATCAGTGGGTCTCCTTGCATCCCCAGACCCTCCCTGCTGCCCCCTGACTCCCTTCAGGCCATGGCTCAGAGCCTGCAGCCTCCCTCCCACCTGCCACTGGCCGATGCTCTCCACGCGCTGGCCAAAGGGCCGTTGTAGTCCTGTGCACAGCTTGAAGGCGTCACTGCGAATCTCAATGAGGTTGTTGACCAGGGCACACAGGGCAGCCAGAGGGAAGGCAGAGGAGAAAAGCACAACGTAGCCAAACTGCACAAACATCTCCTGGTAGTCCTGGAACGTGTCCTGTGGGCAGGTGAATGTCAGACCTATACGCTTCCTCCCCTGGACCACCTTCCACTGTTAACGCCTGCCTCCCTCAGACAATCCATGGTGACCCAGGGCCTCTCCTCATCCTTGTCCAGCCTGTTGCATCTGGCTGGGCCTCCCCTCTGGGAGCATCCTAGCCCTCCTGTTATCAACCCTGCCACTGCCTCTACCGTTGGACTGTCTGCCCTGCCCCCACCCTCACCTCGTACTTCTTCATACAGCTCTCCAGTTCTGCCTGGGTGAGCTGGGGTGAGTGTTCCTCCTCAGGAGGGTCAATCCAAGATGATCGGTTCTGCCGCCTCTGCCTCTGCGCGGAGTTGTTGCTGGAACTGGGCTCTGGGTCTGGGCCACCATCAGGCCCCTGGTCTCGGCCCTCACCTCCCGCCCGACGGAGCAGGATGGCTGGGGGGTCCCGCTCAGGGCTGCTGGGATCACCCTCCACCTCATCATCTTCCTCAGCCAGCGTGAACACACCAGGCTCCAGCCCCTTCTCTACCATGGTGGGGCTTCCCTCCTCCAAGAGGGCCTCTGGGCTTGGACCAGGCCGGCGCCGCCTGGCACCCCGCTCCGCAAAGCTGACCTTCTTTAGCCGGAGACCACAGTCCAGGAGGTTGCCTTCTTCAACTTCCTCTTCATCTTCCTCCTCTTCATCATCTTCTTCCTCATCTTCCTCCTCTGTGCACCCCCTAGGCCCATCCCCCCCCTCCCCACCTTCTCCTGTAGGCCTCCTTTCCACCATTGCTGCCTCCTCTTCCTCCTCTTCTGGTGCCCCGCAGCCCCCGCTGAGACACCTGCGGCCCCCTCCACAGCTGCTACCACCACTTTCCTCAGCCTGGGGTTCGAGGTGGCGGGGGGCAGGGCGCCGGAGGCTCAGCAGGCCGAGTAGGGCACAGGCTAGCTCCCAGATGGCACGCAGGCCAAGCTCGCCACGGCCCAGCCGCCGGTATAAGTGCGGCTGCATGACCTCACGCACGTTCTGAAGGAACTGGCGGGTGATCAGCAGTGTAGCCAGCATCTAGGGGCAGGAAGGGGGCAGAGAGAGTCGCGTGGGGGGTAGGCGTTACTCTCATCACTGGGACAGGGCACCCACCCTCCTAGGATGCTCTCCAGGAGCACCGTGCCCAGACACACATACTGGACTTGATTCATAATGCTGCATGTGTGAACATGTCTGGACACCCAGACCCCAGCACTCAGCCACTGTTTACACTGGCCCCAAACTACAGCTTGGCATGCCACAGCACTCTGAGCTACCCTTCTGGGCAGGCATGGCAAGTCTCCACCCTCCATAGTAGGCTCAGCCCATGCCAGGGCTGCATGGACCACCAGACACCTGTACTGAGTTGGCTGAGCCCAGATCCCCTCTATGCATGCGACTTCAGCTAAGCTTGCCTGGCTCCCAGCATAGCCACACTGCCCACCCTGGCGAGGCCCCAGTGGCTCGCCACCTGCCCATACTTTGGCCTGGGCCGAGAGCAGGAGGCCCCGGAGGGAGAGGAGGAGCAGGTGGAACCGCAGGGCTGCGAGCGGGACCAGCACTGCCCGCAGCTGCCGCTCGAGGCTCTGGGACAGGGACAGGACGAGCAGGAGCTGTGGAGGGACCGACGGACAGGTGGACAGACGGATTGGGGGTGACAGGCAGAGAGAGGACGCACAGATGATGACAGATGGACAGAGAGGAGAGAAGGATGGAGGGGGAGGGGCTGGAGAGCCCTTGGACCCCTTGCGGCAAATCTGGCCCCCACTGGCTGCTATGGGGCAGGGGCCACTGCCACTTGGGTGGGAGTCTCACCTCTTTCAGGCGTTCCATGTCCTTGAGGTAGAAGCCGATGTAGAAGAGGCTCAGGTAAGAGTTGACAAATTGGAACTGAAGGAAATAGGCAGTTGTCATCCTGCTACCCCCTATTTTCTAAGAATCTTCTTTGTGTCCCCTCCCACAGACCCATAGCCTCCCTGCTGTCCCCCTGCCTGCTCGCTATGGCTCACCAGGACAACTTTGATGATGAGGTGCTTCTCATAGGCGCTTTCAAGACGGTAATTCTCTAGGGGACAAAGTGGAGAATGAATGGGCAGTCCTGGCCCCACAAGGGCAGCAGGGATGCCAAAAAGTGGTGGGGACCTTCCTCCCTGGGGTGAGGAGCAGGACCCTCCTGGAGGGAGGGCATACCCATGTCGTTGAGCCACACAGCGAGCTTCTTGTAGCCCTCGGCACTCACGCTGACGAGCAGGGCTAGCACCACCTTTGGCAGGAAGCGGGCCAGGCGGGGCAGCCCCTTCACACTCAGCACCAGCTCCTGTGGGAGCAGGGGTTTTATGGCTCACCCCAGTGGAACTGGGCAGGTGGTTGCCCAGTGGGCTCAAGGGCAGAGTGGGAGAGTCAGGGGTCACCTGCAGCTGGAAGCAGCCGAGCATGAGCAAGAAGACACAGACAAGGCTTGCTAGGCACAGGGGGAGGCTGACGAGCAGCTGGAAGAGTAGCCGCTTCCAAGGTGGGTAGTAGAACTCCTCAGCTCGTGTCACAGGGCTGATGCGTCGCACCCCCTGATGATGGGCAGGCATTGGGCCCATCATGAGACCAGAGGGGCCACCTCTGCCTCACACAATGCTTCCTGATCTTAAGAACTCAGATTCCCTTGGCCACGCCTTTGCTCTCTCTAGGCCCCTGCCTAGTGCACCCTTCCAAGTCCCTCAGAATCAGCTTCCATTCCTCCTCTCCAGAACACACCCTCCCTGCCTTTGCTCCTGCAGTGCCTCCCACCCAGTGCATCCTCTCTCCTTTACCCCATTTCCCCTGATCTTGAATTCAGCCCTCGACTGACCCTGAATTGGGGGCGTGGCTCCTCCATGGCTTCCCCGGGTGAGTCCAGTGTCCCCCACTTGTAGGCTAGCTCAGCACCTCTTCGCTTCCATTCCTCTAAGAACAGCGTTGACCAGATCACATTGAAGAGAGCAAAGACCACACAGGACACATCCCGGCTTGTCTGTGGGTAGTGGAGGACAGTTGAGCTGTTGGCCAGGCTAAGACCAAGACAGAGGATGCCTTTGGGCCCCCCAGTCCCTGCCTGGACTCTGTCTGGTACCTGATCAGCCTCCGTGAATGTGTACAGGACGGAGCCAAAGACAGCTGGGTACACCATTGCCGATGTGTAGAAGCCCAGCCAGGCAAAGTACATGGCAATCTTCACACCAAAGTAGTCACAGATATCATCTGCCAGGGAACAAGGGTATGTCCCATTCACCTCCTGCCTACCTGCTGGAATTCCCCCACCCTCACTCCCAAGCCGCACCTAGAGGCTGGTTTTCACACACGGCCTGCACCCATGACTTCATGAGGCGGTTCAGGATGCGCTGCTCATGGACTGGGAACACCTGCTGGATGATCCCACGGGCCACCAGCTCGGGGACTGTGGGGGGATGAGCATAGGTGACCCCAGCCCCTCCACCCTGAGCCCAGCCTATCCAGCCCCCTTTGTCTGAAACTCAAGTCACCAGCTTTTTGCCTGCTTTTAAACACATAGAAGCTCTTCCCAAGGAAGGAGCTCTGCGTGGCCAGAACATTCAATTCTCTTTTAGAATTTGGGACGTACAGGGGCAGGCAGATAAGGGTACAGGGAACGCAGAGGGTGTGGTCCTAATGGGGTACCATTTTTTTTTTTGAGACATAGCCTCAAGCTGTCACCCTGAATAGAGTGCCGTGGCATCACAGCTCACAGCAACCTCCAATTCCTGGGCTCAAGCGAGTCTCCTGCCTCTGCCTCCCAAGTAGCTGGGACTACAGGCGCCTGCCACAACCCCCGGCCATTTTTTGGTTGCAGCCACCATTATTGTTTGGCGGGCCCGGGCTGAATTTGAACCCGCCAGCTCAGGTGAACGTGGCTGGCGCCTTAGCCCGTTGAGCCACAGGCGCCGAGCCAGGGGTACCATGTTTTTAAATTAAGCTGTTTGGCACCAGTCTGTGGCCCTGAACGTCTGAGGAATGGTACAAAGTTGGTGCTGTTAGAACTTGCTGCGGCTCTGTATCCCAGAGGGAAACCAAGGCCCAGGGCTTTACCACATAGTATGTAGAGCCGCTGTCCGTGGTCCCTGCCTCTCTGTGTTCTCAGATCAAGAACCTCGCCTGGACCCCCCAAGATAAGCTCCACCCTCTTGCTAAAACCATGTCCCTTCAAATCCTCCCAGATTCTAGCCCTAAATCTAGGGCCACGCCCTTCAGCTCATTGGTTGCCAAACTCTTTGTCAACGCTTGACTGGTTGGCTATAGGCCCCACCCTCTTTCCCCAATATGTTGTCCTCTAACAGCTTTGTGCCTGTGATTGGAGCGCTGCCCCCGCCTTGCTCACTTATTGGCTGATCCTCCAGAAAGCGCACGTTGTGGAGCGCCTCTCCCTGCTTGGCTCGCAGGTTCTGCAGCCAGAAGCGGATGATGCTCTGACGTTCCTGTAGGGTGACAGGGCATGAGCTTCAGGAGCCTACCACACACCCCGGATGCACGCGGGGGACTGGACCTCACCTGGGAAGTGAAGAAGCGTAGTTCACTCTCCACGTTCTCATAGATGAAGTCCTCCTCACAGGAGAAGCCGCGGGTGCCCCCGCCGAACTCGGCCTTCACTGCCTTGCGCAGACCCAGCTCGTCGGCCCCTCGGAGTAGGCTGTGGAGAGGGTAGGGGAGGTGGGCTCAAAGGGAGGCCCTGGCTCACCATCCTTAAGCTGAGGATGGTGCACTTGGTGGCTTCAGGGCAAATGCAGGACATCTGGATAGTATGGTTGGCACTTGGAAGAGCGGGGATCCGAGTGGCAGGCTCAGCGAGAGGCTAGAGACAGGGCACTCGCCTCTCATACGTGGCGGTGACGAAGAAGGCGTAGGCATGCGTGTGGCGGTGGTGGCGCACTTGCACGATGAGCTCGGGGATGCCCACGCGGATGTGGTTCAGCAGCCATAGCAGCGTGTGGTCATCGGTCGTGTCTGCCAAGGGGCACAGGGACCGATGGCTCTGGCCACGCGGAGGCCCAAGGCCTCCTACATATTCCCGTTCTGGGAGCCGAGCTCAGGAGAGCTGCATCTGGGCACCGGGCGGGCGGGCGTGGGTACCTGGGAAGGTCATCAGCACGTCGCAGTTCTCTGTAGGCACCGTCTTCATCCATGCCTTGTGAGACACCAGGTAGCGACCCGCTTGCAGGAGCCGCTTCCCGAAAAGCTTATCTGGGGGCGGCGTGGCAGGCCTGGGTCAGGCTTCTCTGAGACCAGACCCCCGCCCTAATTTTGGTTTTTCCAGGTCCAGCCAGGGTTCCTCAGCATTCTGCCTGGTATTCAAGGCCCTGAGAACTCTGGCCTTCGGTTGTTTTTTTCCCTCCACATCCTAGCACTCCGAGCCCTCCTCCAGGAATGCCCTCCCCCAGGTCCTCTTTTACAAATCTTACTCATTCTTGAGGCCCAGCTCCGCCTCCAAAACCACAATAGATGGTGCGCTCACTAGCAGCCTTGAGAAACTCACCACATTATGACAGCAAGTCCCTACAGCAGCCCCATGAACTGGGTGCGGTTCTTACCCCCATTGCACAGGTGAGGAAACTGAGGCCCAGAGCGGGTTTTAAGTCACGCACCCAAGGTCACACAGTCGAGCTGGGATTTGAACCCAGGACCATGTAATTCTTTATCCTCCGCGGAGAGGCTCTGTCAAGCGCATCCCTGCCCCGCCACGATCCTGCAGCCTCGGGGTGAGGGGGCGCAAACCCAAGCTGAGGCTCTCTGAGGGGCGTGTCCGCATCTCAGCACTGGGACCCCCCACCCGCTGCACTGTCCTGGCCCCGCCCGCCCGGCCGCAGCCGCATTGCTGGTTGGAGCCGGCCCCTCGGCGGGATACCAAGCTAGAGACATTTGACCCTAACCTTCCTCCCCGTCCTGTCGACGCGGGCACCCCAGGCACCTGCAACCCTGTCTGGTCCAGCCGCCGCACACATACCCAGAACTCCGGATGCCGGGGCTGCAGGCTCGCCTTCCGGCGGGGGCCTATTGCCACGCTCGCCCTCCAGGGACGTACCCCCAGAGCCGGAGGTGGTCTCGGCCATGGCGAGGACAGGTCAGGTCAGGGGCTGCGAGCGGCCCGGGTACCGGGGGCCAGAGGGCTCATGGGGAGGGTGCCGCGGCTGAGCGCGCGGGAGGAGGAGACAAAGGCCGTGCCCGCCCGCGCCGTCCGCCGTCCTCGTGTGCCCGAAAGCTGCTTCTCGTCCCCGCCCGAGCCGAACCTCAATTTTCCTTCCCAGCGCGGCACGCGTCACTCTCCGGTTCTCGTCCCACCCCGCCCGTCTCACTCTCTGGTTCCTGTCTCCGCCCGTGTTGTTTTCTGGGTATCGTTGTCGCCCGCCCACCTCGCTCTCTGGTGCTCGTTCCCGCCCGCACCAATGGTACATTCTTTGACTTGTCTCCTTCTGAGCCACCTTATCGTCCCCGCCCCCAGAGTCTCAGTTTTCCCATCTGCAAAACTCAGACTCTGGATCTGGAGGCGCGGTTTGGAATGTGAGATATGAGTGATTTGACTACAGCAGAACGTGAGTGGGTTGGGCCTGGTCGAAGGAGATTCCTGGTAACAATAACTTCAACCGGCTGAACAAATAAATAATAATAGGACTGCAAATAAATAATAACCGCAGGTCTTTTGTACATAGCCATTCTGCTGCCTAGGAGACTTTGCACGCACTCGTCACTCAGTTAACCCCTACTCCCTTCAGGATACAACCTTCTCAGAAGAGATCTGATAGAATTGTCCAATTTGGCAAATAAAAATGCAGTCCAGCCAGTTAAATGTAAATTTCAGATAAACGCATAAATGGTTACTATGTCCCAACTATTACATGGGTGCACAATTACCCTACACTTACATTCATTAAGGCTGAGGCAAGAGGATCGCTTGAGCTCAGGAGTTTGAGGTTGATGTGAGCTATGTATGACTCCATAGCACTCCATCCAGGGCGACAGAGTGAGACTCTTGTCTCAAAAAATAATAATAATAAATAAATACAATAAAATGTTATTCATTGTTTATTTGAAATTCATATTTAACAGGGCGTCCGGTATTTTGTCTGGCACTCCTACCTCTGACCACCCTTAGTAGCCCATTCTTTTAATCTGAGAGCCCAGCGAGGCACACAGTAGGCGCATACTTGTTACAGATGGAACTACCAGAAATGGAGAATGTCATCGCTCGTTCCTATTTACAGATGAAAAAATTGAATTATAGCCTGTCGGATACATCTTTTCGCCAGCTCAAGCGTGCGCCCGCCCGCTCCAGTCAAGAACCAGAGAATTGGCCGTGCGAAGGCGCTCCGAGAGACCCCGCCCATTCCAGTCTGGAATTCCACCATCCGCGCTTTATTATGTGGTTCAGTGCTGTCCTGGCTTAACCTGAAAGAGGTCTGTAAGACTCCCCTTTCTGGCTTTCAGGGAGTTAGAGACTAAACAGAAACTTGGTGCAGACCTGGACCAGAGAGAGAGCCAGGGAATCCCAGAGAGAAGAGAAGGCTGTGCTAAGGGTTCTAGGAAGACTTCCTGGTGAAGATCTTCGAGCTAGACCTTGAGGATAAATTTGTTAAACGAGGAAGGCATCCGATGCCAAGGGAACGGCAAGGGAAAGCCAGGGAGGAAAAAGAAATCTGCAGAGTTCCATTAAAAGCTATTAGGAATCTTCCTAGAAGTTTGGGTAAGATTTTCCCTGGGCCAAGGTTTGGGTTTCCTGGAACTCATCCCTCCGAGTTACTGAGATGTTCTGAACTTCCGGTCTCAACTTGGACGCAGAGGGGTGTAGCTCCCCCTTTCTCGGATCGGGACATTAAGCGCACAGAGATCTTTGACTCCTCTAAGGCTACCGAGTGGGAAGGTGGACTTGAAATCTTGTCTCGTTGTAATTTCCACTGCCCTGTGCTAAGCTCTGTACTTTCTGTCCTCATTTCCATTGTCTTGGATCCCCGCGGGTCTAGGACCCTAAATATGCTGTCTACTGTTGCCTGGGGAACAGCATTTCGCTACACCCACCTCGTGGAGCTCCCGCCCTCTTTCCCCTGCACCAGCCAATGGAGACAGAGATCTTCAGTCGGTGGGCAGGACTCCTCATAAAATGACCAGTGGTAGTCAAGAATTATTAAGCCCTTTAGCAGTCTCGCTGCTGAGTGGGCGGAGCCTTCTGCCCGGACTTGAAGCCGCACGAGAGGTTGCCCGAGTGGGTTGCGGGTTGTAAATCCATGTGGCGTGAGCTGTGGACCCTGGCTGCCCGGGCGGCACGTGGGCCTAGCAGGTGGGACGACCGGGGAAGGGGTGTGACAGTATGGGGTGCAGCTTGGACCCCAAATCCACTCCCTGGGTTATAGGTCCCAATTCTTGGCTGCAGAGCTACCATTCGCATTGTTCTGAGCCCAAAGCTGTCCAACCCCCTGCCGCAGAGCCCATCTGGGTCACTTTGTGGCCACAGAGCTCTCAGAACCTCCATCTGTGCATCCCCTAGCCGCAGAGTTCTTACCTGGAGCGTCCCCTGACTATCTGGCTCTCGATCAAACTCTAGAGGCAGAAATGACTCGGCTCCCCTTGCGTTCCAGACTATGCACGTTCCAGAGAAGCCGCGCTCCAGCCCCCAACTCCGGGACCACCATTTTCGCGTTAAGCTCGGGCCAAGGCCGCTGTGGGATCGCGGTAATCCGGACCAGCGGCCCTGCCAGCGCCCACGCCCTAGGGATCCTCACGGTGCCCCGGGACCTACCCCCGGCCCGCAAAGCCAGCTTGCGCCTGCTCAGCGACCCCCGCTCTGGGGAGCCGCTGGACCGCGCGCTGGTGCTCTGGTTTCCAGGTGAGGGGTCCTAAGTCTCCTGTAGATCTCATGAGCCAGCCTTCCCTTTCTAAGAGTTTGCCCAGGCTGTGCCCTCCTCGTCTCGCTGTCTACCACATTAGGTCCCCAAAGTTTCACCGGTGAGGACTGCGTGGAGTTCCACGTGCATGGAGGCCCAGCTGTAGTGAGCGGTGTCCTACAGGCCCTGGGTGAGTTGCAGCCAAGGGTTCAGAGGCCTGGCTCTACCCAGGGGCCTGAGTAAGGATTGGGGACCTCAGGACGTGGGGCCTTCCTGCAGGAAGTGTGCCCGGGCTTCGGCCAGCAGAGGCAGGAGAGTTCACCAGGCGGGCATTCGCCCACGGGAAGCTGACCCTGACCGAGGTGGAGGGGCTGGCAGATCTGATCCATGCAGAAACTGAGGCGCAGCGGAGGCAGGCCTTGAGGCAGCTGGACGGGGAGCTGGGCCACCTGTGCCGTGGTTGGGCTGAGACTCTTACGAAGGCATGTCTCCCATTTGCCCATTCCCTGCCTCAGAGACCCCATTTGTCCACTTGCCACATGAGAGCCCTCCACCTATTTTCAACCATTCCACAACTATTGTGAAAGCTTGTGGCCTACAGTCTGCCACTCTGGACTCTCAGGTCAAATCAGGGGTGAGATGGTGGGTACATGGGTTCTCACACCACCTGTTGTCTCCCCTTCCTCCAGGCTCTGGCCCATGTGGAGGCCTATATCGATTTTGGGGAGGATGACAACCTAGAAGAGGGGGTCCTGGACCAGGGTGAGTCTGCCTGTGGGTGAGGTATGGGGACACTTGCCACCTCAGCTCCCCTAACAACCCCCTCACTCTGTCCCTTCTGCCTGCCTTCTTCCCTCACTCACAGCGGATTCTGAAGTTCGGGCACTGGAGGTGGCACTGCATACACATCTAAGAGATGCCAGGCGTGGACAGAGGCTCCGGTCAGGGGCACATGTTGTGGTCACTGGACCCCCCAACGCGGGCAAGAGCAGCCTGGTGAACCTGCTCAGTGTGTGGGAGTTGGCCAGGGGTGGGGCCTGAGTGGGGCAGGGCCAGGAGCTAAGATACCTTCAGATATGGGGAAGGGGCCAGAGTGGAGGAAAGCTCTGTCCAGACTGTGGGGAACTTGGGAGGGGAGCTCCTTTGTCTCCATTCTGTCCCCTTTCTGACATTCCCCCAGGCCGGAAGCCTGTATCCATTGTGTCCCCAGAGCCAGGGACCACCCGTGATGTGCTGGAGACCCCGGTGGACCTGGCGGGGTTCCCTGTGTTGCTGAGTGACACAGCGGGTTTGCGGGAGGGCGTTGGGCCAGTGGAGCAGGAAGGCGTGCGGCGTGCCCGAGAGAGGTGGGCAGACAAGTGGTGGGAAGAGGATGCGGGGCCCTTCCTTTGCCTTTTCTCCCTGTTGCATTTATTTTTCATTCTTCCTGAATCAGAGAAAGTTACTGAGCTTCCTCAAATGGGCACTTCAATGATTTGGTTCTGATTAAGTTCGGGTCCTACCCTGCCCTGCATGTTTGTACTGCCCCTCATGCTCTGCTGGCCCAGTAGCTTGCATTTTGCCTGACTCAGTGCCTGTAATTTTTCTGCTTGGGGTTAGGACTCAGTTGGTTCTTTCTGCTTCCCCAGGCTAGAGCAGGCCGACCTCATTCTGGCCATGCTGGACGCCTGTGACCTGGATTCTCCCTCCAGCCGCAACTTCCTAGATGTGGTTGTAGCCTCCACTGGAGCCCAGAACCCCAGTAAGAGTAGCCAGCGCCTTCTGCTGGTGCTGAACAAGTCGGACCTACTGTCCCCTGGGAGCCCAAGTCTCATTCCTGACCTGCCTCCCCACCTGCTGCTGTCGTGCTTGACTGGAGAGGGGCTGGACAGCCTTTTGGAGATGCTGAGAAAGGAGTTGGTTGCAGTGTGAGCCCCCCATTGCCCAGCCCCAGCTTCCCAGATCCCAGTTCAAGTAGGGGCTGAACCACTGGCTTTGGACATGCACTTGCCTCTCACTTTCAGTTTCTATATCTACAAAATGGGTACAGCCATTTCCCCTACAAAGGGTGGTTGCAAAAGGTGGAGAGTGACTAGGTATGGTGGCTTGCTGCTGTAATCCTGGCACTTTAGGAGGTCAAGGCAGAGGGATCAGTTGAGGCCAGGAGTTGAAGACCAGCCTGAGCAACATAGTGAGACCCCATCTCTACAAATAATTAAAAAACGAGCTGGGCATGGTGGATTATGCCTGTAGTCCCAGCTACTTAGGAGGCTGAGCAGGAGGATTACTTGAGTCTACAACTTTGAGGTTGTAGTGAGCTATAATGACTCTATTGCCCTCTAGCCTGGGCAATAGGAAAAAAAAAAAAAAAAAGGTTGCAAGACCATGTTTCTTATCTCTTTCAGGTGTGGGGACCCAGCCACAGGCCCACCGCTCCTGACACGTGCAAGGCACCAGCATCACCTCCAGGGCTGCCTGAATGCTCTCAGCCACTATAAGGAATCGAAAGACCTGGCCCTGGCGGCTGAGGCACTGCGTGTGGCCCGGGGGCATCTGACCCGCCTCACAGGTGGAGGGGGCACTGAGGAGATCCTAGATATCATCTTCCGGGACTTCTGTGTGGGCAAGTGAGGGGAAGGCACAAACTCAGACCTAGGTTGTATGTGTGCCCAGAGTCTTGGGGGATTTGAGAACAGCTTGGGCCAAGTGGAATTCCTATCCACTCAAGGAAGAACCTGATTCCAAAACATTGAAGGAGGCTGGGCATGGAGGCTTGCACCTGTAACCCTAGCACTTTGGGAGGCTGAGGTGGGAGGATTGCTGTAGGCCAGGTGTTCAAAACCAAACTGGGTAACATAGTGAGACCTCTTCTCTACAAAACTTAGAAAAATTAGCCAGGCATGGGGGCATGTGCCTGTATACCCAGCTACTCTGGAGACTTGAGGCAGGAGGATCCGTAGAGCCCAGAGGTTTGAGGCTATAGTGAGCTATGATGATTCTACTACACTCCAGACTGGGTGACAGAGCAACACCTGTCTTAAAAAAAAAAAAAAGGCAACAGGCTCGGCGCCTGTGGCTCAGCGGGCTAAGGCGCCAGCCACGTACACCTGAGCTGGCGAGTTCGAATCCAGCCCAGGGGCCCACCAAACAACAATGACGGCTGCAACCAAAAAAAATGGCCGGGCGTTGTGGTGGGTGCCTGTAGTCCCAGCTACTTGGGAGGCGGAGGCAGGAGACTCGCTTGAGCCCAGGAATTGGAGGTTGCTGTGAGCTGTGATGCCACAGCACTCTATCCAGGGTGACAGCTTGAGGCTCTGTCTCGAAGAAAAAAAAAAAAATTAAAAAAAAAAAA
>CAUYRH010089909.1:0-11514 GCA_963574655.1 Perodicticus potto
ACCCGGCCTCGGCCAAACTGCAAAAACAGAAAAATAACTAGGCGTTGTGGCGGGCGCCTGTAGTCCCAGCTACTCGGGAGGCTGAGGCAAGAGAATCACCTAAGCCCAGGAGTTGGAGGTTGCTGTGAGCTGTGTGATGCCGCGGCACTCTATCAAGGGCGATAAAGTGAGACTCTGTCTCTACAAAAAAAAACCCTTGTGGACCTGGCTATAGCTTAGGTGGGTAAATATAGCAAAACTACATTTTTTTTTTTTTTCTGGAGACAGAGTCTCACTATGTCACCCTCAGTAGAGTGCCATAGCATTACAGCTCACAGCAACCTCCAACTCTTGGGCTTAACCGCTTCTCTTGCCTCAACCTCCCAAGTAGCTGAGACTACAGGCACCTGCCACAACACCTGGCTATTTTTTTTTTTTTTTTGTTTTGAGACAGAGCCTCAAGCTGTCACCCTGTAGAGTGCGGTGGCATTACAGCTCACAGCAACTTTCAATTCCTGGGCTCAAGCGAGTCTCCTACCTTCACCTCCCAAGTAGCTGGGACCACAGGTGCCTGCCACAACGCCCAGCCGTTTTTTTTTTGTTTGTTTGTTTGTTTTTGAGACAGAGCCCCAAGCTGTCACCCTGATTGATTACTGTGGCATCACAGCTCACAGCAACCTCCAGTTCCTGGGCTCAAGTGAGTCTCTGCCTCCACCTCCCAAGTAGCTGGGACTTCAGGCGCCCGCCACAATGCCTGGCCATTTTTTTTTTTTTTTGGTTGCAACCATTGTCGTTTGGCGGGCCTGGGCTGGATTCGAACCCACCAGCTCAGATGTATGTGGCTGGCGCCTTAGCCTGTTGAGCCACAGGCACTGAGCCCACCTGGCTATTTTTTGTTACACTTGTCAGCGTTGTTTAGCTAGCCTGGTGGGACTCGAACCCGCCAACCTCGGTGTATGTGGCTGGCGCTGTAACCACTGTGTTATGGGCACAGAGGCAGGAATAAAAAACTTTTTTTTTTTTTTGTGGAATATGTTTATGCCTATTGCATACATTTTCATTTATTTATTTATTTTTTAAACAGTCTTTCACTATGTCACCCTCGGTAAAGTGGGCGTCACAGCTCACAGCAACTTCAAACTCTTGGGCTTAAGTGATTCTCTTGCCTCAGCCTCCCAGGTAGCTGGGACTAGGTGCCTGTCACAACGTCCACTAATTTTGATTGTAGTTGTCGTCGTTGTTCAACAGGCCCAGGCGGGGTTCGAACCCAGGAGCCCTGGTATATGTGGCTGGCGCTGTAACCACTGAACTATGGGTACCAAGCCTATTGTCTACATTTAGTTAACAGTATGTCTTATTTCCTTAGAGCCATTTTTTCTCCTTTGGCTTATGACCTTTTTTTTTTTTTTTTTTAGAGACAGTGTCTCATTTTGTCGCCCTCAGTAGAGTGCTGTGACATCACAGCTCACAACAACCTCCAGCTCTTGGGCTTAGGCGTTTCTCTTGCCCCAGCCTCCCAAGCAGCTAGGACCACAGGTGCCTGTCTATTTTTTTGTTGCAATTTGGCCAGGGCCGGGTTTGAACCTGCCACCCTCGGTATATGGGGCCAGTGTCCTACTCACTGAGCCACAGGCCCTTGGCTTATGAACTTGAGATTTCTATTTTACTTTTATAAAATAGCTGTGAATTTGGTTCTCCACACATGCAAGTGGCATTTATAGGTGTATTTAGGGCTTTGCAGTAATTATTAGTTTGAGATAAATGAAATGCTTTTTAAAATGTGTACAGGAGCACTTCTTGAGCTTTGTTCCAGATACTTTCTAGTTCTCCACTTATTATAGATCAGGCCCAGGATAGCTGAAGTTCTAGACTATTAACCATAAAATCAAATGCCCTTTGTGTTTGTTTTCATTTGTCTGGTATAACTTTGATCTCAGCTAAGCCAGATCTATAGAAAATCTTCACCGTGTTCCACAAAGCTTACAACTTAAAAAATGTTTTCTTTTGAATTCTTCCTGCTGCACCTCTCTGAACAAACCAGATCCACAAATGACTTGTAAATGATGTGTTTTCTTGATACCAGTATCTTCTAAAACATCTGGTCTCCAGGGAGTTTTACAGTCTTCTAAAACTGTGTTGAGGGGCAACACAGTTAGCTGGGAGTGCAGTTCATCTCCCTGAATTATATCACCTTTGTCTATGCACAGTAATTTTGGGGGCAAAACTGAAGAGTTTGAACTTAAACTTCTTTATTCCAGGCCATTTTAAAAATTATAGTTGTGGGGCGGCGCCTGTGGCTTAGTCAGTAAGGTGCCAGCCCCATATTCCAAGGGTGGCAGGTTCAAACCCATCCCCAGCTGAACTGCAACAAAAAAAATAGCTGGGCATTGTGGTGGTCAGGCGCCTGTGGTCCCAGCTACTCGGGAGGCTGAGGCAAGAGAATCGCCTAAGCCCAGGAGTTGGAGGTTGCTGTGAGCTGTGTGACGCGTGGCATTCTACCAAAGGTGATAAAGTGAGACTCTTGTCTCTACCAAAAAAAAAACAAAAAAAACAAAATGTGTATATCTAATATATTTCTAAGATAATCATGTAGAGAAGCTAAAATGTTTTAAAGTTTGAATTTTGATAGGAAAAATACTAAATATAATTTATACAATATGGTGGTCTGGAAAGAAATAACAGTATATATATAGGCCATTGATGCTTCATTTGAGTTTGTATTTATGTAATTGTTTTCATGAAGAGAAGGGAAAGAGTAAGATTTGAATTAATTAATTTTACCCTATTCTCAAGCTAAGACTTGAATATATTTATTTTGCAAGAGAGAGCCACTAAAATATTTTTAATATTTCTTCAGAAATGCATACTATATGGTAATATTTCTTGGAGGCAGCTTCCTGAAGAAAAATTAGATCAGCTTTCTGAATTGCCAGATCCGGAATATCAAAAAATGCTTTGAAAAAAAAAATAAGCTTTTGGGAGCCACCCCCAGGAATCCTAGTGTGTCCCCATGGTAACAAGCTCCTTGCTTACAATTTGTCACTATGTAACTGTCACTGGAGTTCAAAGAAAACCCAGCATATCAAGAACTATGTGGCATTAACTACTCCTTGATAAAATGTTGTTATACACTTGCAATAAGCTAGAAATAGAAAAGAAAGTTTAAGGTTTTAATTTATGTGTTCCATTAATTACTAGCTTAAAAAAGCTGCTTAATTATGGTAAGGTGCAGCAGTAGGAAGGTAGTGGGTGGCATAGGAGGAAGGGGAAATAAGCCATAGGCTCAGAATGTTAGAAGCTTTAGAGGGTTTTCTTCTCTAGTCCTTTCATTTTGCAAATGAGGGAATTGAAATGCCTTAAGTTCACGTAGTGCAGAAGCAGGATTACTGTCTAGGCCTTTTATTTTCTTAGCAGTCTCTTTCTGTTGTCTCCACCCACATGTCAGATTTACCTTACCTGTACTTTTCATACTGAAATCTCAGTTCGTGAAGTAAGGAAGGACCTTAGAAGTCATGCAGAGAAAAAAAAAAAAAGAAGTCATGCAGAGAAACTTTCTGTCCAGCAAAGGAATCCCTTCTACAGTATCCTGGGCAGGCAGCCTCTGCCTCTTCTCTCTCCCTTATGCTGGAGTTGAAAGAAAAGATAGTTTTATATGGATTTCCCATTTTAAAGCTGTATACTTTGTCTTTTTCTCCCTTATAAAAGAGCAGCTGTAGGTTCGGCACCTGTGGCTCAACGGGCTAAGGCACCAGCCACGTACAACTGAGCTGGTGAGTTTGAATCCAGCCCCGGCCCGCCAAACAATGATGGCTTCAACCAAAAAATGGCTGGGCGTTGTGGTGGGTGCCTGTAAGTCCCAGCTACTTGGGAGGCAGAGGCAAGAGACTCGCTTGAGCCAAGGAGTTGGAGGTTGCTGTGAGCTGTGATGCCATGGCACTCTATCCAGGGTGACAGCTTAAGGTTCTGTCTCAAAAAAAAAAAGAGAGAGAGAGAGAGAGCAGCTGTAAATCAGAATAATTGGAATATTTTTCATTAGCTTGTTTATCTCCATTTAAGTCATGCTTGTCAGTCATGACAAGACAGACAATTCTTTAAAGGAATTAAGTCATGCCTAAACCCTAGAACTTAAAAAGATAATGCCATACTTGGAACAAGCTAATCCTTTAACAGATGGGAGGTAAGAGATGCTATACTGAGTTTAAAGTACTTTATAATGTGCTTAATGAGATGATTGTGAGCTAAAGAGTATCAAAATAGGCCTCATAAAACAAAATCTAAAGTCAAATAGACTGCTGGTTTAGTGTTTTTGTAGTATTTATGAATGCTTTTGGTATTGTTTAGGTATACTTATACAAAAGTGAAAAGTGAGTTTTGGGTTCAGAACTAAAATTAGTTTAGTATTTATTATATATACCAAAAGGTTTTTGTTTTTTTTTCTGTAGAGACAGAGTCCCACTTTATCGACCTCGGTAGAGTGCCGTGGCGTCACATAGCTCACAGCAACCAACCTCCAACTCCTGGGCTTAGGCGATTCTCTTGCCTCAGCCTCCCGAGTAGCTGGGACTACAGGCGCCCACCACCATGCCTGGCTATTTTTCTGTTTTGCAGTTCAGCTGAGGCCAGGTTTGAACCTGCCACCTTCGGTACATGGGGCCTGCACCTTACTCAATGAGTAAGGAGCCACAGGCGCTGCCCATTTTTTCTTTTTTTTCTTTTTTTTTTTGAGACAAAGCCTCAAGCTGTCGCCCTGGGTAGAGTGCCGTTGCATCACAGTTCACAGTAACCTCAAACTCTTGGGCTTAAGAGATTCTCTTGCCTTAGCCTTCCAGGTAGCTGGGACTACAGGCACCCGCCACAACGCCCGGCCATTTTTCTTCTTGTTGTTGTTGCCATTGTTATAGCTATCCTGGACCAGGTTCAAACCCACCAGCCTTGGTGTATGTGGCTGGCACCCTACCCGCTGAGCTACAGGCGCCACCTAAATAATTTTTGGTTTTTTTTGGAGACAGAGTCTTACTATGTCACCCTCACAGCTGTGGCCTCACAGCTCACAGCAACCTCAATCTATCGGGCTCAAGTAATTGTCTCGTCTCAGCTTCCCCAGTAGCAGAGCCTAAAGGTGCCCACCATAATGCCCGGCTATTTTTAGAGAAAGGGTTTCACTCTTGCTCAGGCTGGTCTTGAACCTGTGAGCTCAGTCAGTCCACCTGCCTTGGCCTACCAGAGTGCTAGGATTACAGGCATGAGCCATTGTGCCTGACCCCCTCCCAAAATTTTTCCATCCATTTTTTTGTGTGTCATATTGCTTGGTGTGCCAGTCATTTAATACCGTTGCCATTGGGTGCTTCAGCTTTTACTTCATGTTTCTCTTTCACAACTGCTGGAAAGGTAGTAATAAGTGATCATTTATGATCATTTAGCCTATGGCTAAAGCGGCTAAGGCACCAGCCACATACACCTGAGCTGGCAGGTTCAAATCCATCCCGGGCTCGCCAAACAACAATGACAGCTGCAACCGAAAAATAGCCTGGTGTTGCGGTGGGCACCTGTAGTCCCAGCTACTTGGGAGGCGGAAGCAGGAGAATCCCTTGAGCCAAGGAGTTGGAGGTTGCTGTGAGTTGTGATGCCACAGCACTCTACCTAGGGTGACAGCTTAAGGCTCTGTCTCAAAAAAAAAAAAAAAAAATTAGTTTGAGGGGTTTTTTTTTTTTTGCAATTTTTCGTTGGGGCTAGGTTTGAACCCACCACCTCCAGCATATGGGGCTGGCGCCCTACTCCTTTGAGCCACAGGCCCTGCCCTAGTTTGAGTTTTTTGATAGTTTTTAACTTAAAGTGAAGTACAAAGTTGTATTATCTAATAAGATACGTAGAAATGTTTTCAGTATCCTACACCATAGCTGCAGATTTTCTTTCCTCAAAGAATTTGCCATGCCTAAAAATGGAGACTTCAGCTCCAACTTTGTTTTTTTCTTTTCTTACCAGAAAATTAAAGTGAAGATACTGTTAGCAGTCTTTTGCTGTCTCGATATCAATTCAGTAGAAAATGCTATAATGAAAATGACTGAGTTTTTAACATTCTGGAATTTTAGACTACAGCATTTCTTATTTTAAGCCAAAGTAATTAAGATAACCAAATATTTTAGTCATTAGCATATGTGCCATGACTCTAAAAATAATCTCTGATGTTAGCCCCATTTTCAGTCCCCCTTTCTGTCATTTTCTCTAAAACATTCATTACTTACTTGTTTTTCTGGTTCTTAATCTGACCGGGGAATTTTTGCATTAAAAATCATTGTACAAGGCTGGGCAAGGTGGCTCACACCTGTAATCCTCGCAATCTGGGAGGCTGAGGCGGTTGGGTTCGAGACCAGCCTGAGCAAGAGCGTGATGCCGTGTGTAAAAATAGACAGGCATTGTGGCGGGCCGAAGTGAGACTCTGTCTAAAAAAAAAAAAAAAAAAATTGTACAAAGTTTTCCTTGATAAGAATATATGCTAAATTACAGTATAATGAAAGGAACTCACTCTGTTGAACTCTACATTGATTGGATTCGTGAAGGATTGATGAATTGCTACCATTTTACAAAACAAAGACCCTCGGAACTTTAGGATAGTAACTTCCTTGGAGCATCCAGCTATTAAGTGGTAGGATAGGACTAGGCTGGGCAGTGCCTGTGGTTTGGTGAGTAGGGTGCCAGCCCCATGTACCAAGGGTGGCGGGTTTGAACCCGGCCCTGGCCCCAACCAAACTGCAACAAAAAAATAGCCAAGCGTTGTGGTGAGCACCTGTAGTCCCAGCTACTCGGGAGTCTGAGGCAAGAGAATCACCTAAGCTCAGGATTTGGAGGTTGCTGTGAGCTGTGACGTCACTGATTCTACGGAGGGCGATAAAGTGAGACTGTGTCTCTACCAAAAAAAAAAAAAAGAATGGGACCAGGTTACCAGTCATCTCATTTCAAATGCGATATATATAGTCTTTTCTTTTATCTATCTTGCTTATTGAGACCCACTCTTATGACAGTATGAAATAACTTTATTTTTGTAACCCCACCTCTTTTCACATGATGGTATGGGCAGTCCCTGAGTTACAAACATCCCACTGATATATGACTCGCACTTATGAATGGAGGCTATTATAGATAATAGGTAAATGTACCTGTTTCAGCTTACATGCAGATTCAACTTAAGAATAAACCTATAGAACCTATCTTGTTCTAACTTGCTGAGTCTTACTCACTTGCCCTGGGGTTGAGTGCCATAGCAGTAATAGCTCACAGCAGCCTCAAACTCCTGGGTACTAGTGATCCTCTTGTTTCAGCCTCCTGAGTAGCTGAGACTACAGGTGCTCACCATGCCTGGCTAGTTTTCTATTTTAGTAGAGGCAGGTTTTTGCATTGCTCAGGCTGCTTTTGAATCCTGAGCTCAGGCAATCCACCTATCTCTCTGCCTTCCAAGAGTGCTAGGATTATAGGCGTGAACTGCCATGCCTGGCCCCGGTATAACTTTTTTTTTTTTTTTTTTGAGACAGTCTCACTTTGTCACCCTCTGTAGAGTGCTATAGTGTCATAGCTCACAGCAACCTCAAACTCCTGGGCTCAAGCAATTCTCTTGCCTCCGCCTCCCAAGTAGCTGGGACTACAGGCACCCGCCACAACACCTGGCCATTTTTTGGTTGCATCGTCATTGTTTGGCGGGCCAGGGCTGGATTCGGGTTTACGTGGCTGGTGCCTTAGCCCGTTGAACCACAGGCGCCGAGCCAACTTTTAATTATCAATCAGTAATGTAAACTGTTTTATTACAGGAGTTTTTACTTTTTTGAGAATTAGGAAGATAGATGTATCTGTTAACTCCCCTAATAAGATACTTGTTTGTGTAGCCAGGCGTTGTGGCGGCGCCTGTAGTCCCAGCTACTCGAGAGGCTGAGGCAAGAGAATTGCCTGAGCTCAAGAGCTGGAGGTTGCTGTGAGCTGTGGCGCCACAGCACTCTACCCAGGGTGACAAAGTGAGACTCTGTCTCAAAAAAAAAAAAAAGATACTGTTTGTATTCTTCACTTGCTTACTTGTTTTCTTATTAAAAAGTGGGAGTAATTTAACCCTAATAGAAGTGGCAGCAAAGTGTGGTTTTAAGAATAGGTAGCATTGGGTGGCGCCTGTGGCTCAAAGGAGTAGGGCACTAGCCCCATATGCCGGAGGTGGTGGGTTTAAACCCAGGCCCAGCCAAAAACTGCAAAAAAAAAAAAAAAAAATAGCATTCTAGCACGTCTTTTTTATTTTATTTATTTATATTTTTAGAGACAGCCTCAAGCTGTCGCCCTGGGTAGAGTGCTGTGGCATCATAGTTCACAGCAACCTCCAACTCTTGGGCTCAAGTAATTCTTCTGCCTCCGTCTCCCAAGTAGCTGGGACTACAGGTGCCTGCCATAATGCCCGGCTATTTTTTGGTTGCAGCCATTATTGTTTGGCGGGCTGGGCTGGATTTGAACCCGCCAGCTCAGGTGTTTGTGGCTGGTGCCTTAGCCTCTTGAGCCACAGGCGCCAAGCCTCTAGTGTCTTTTTTATTTCAGAAGACACGCATGGATCATGATGGAGTTCCTACGGGCAGATAGTTGGAGGTATCCCCACACATGTAATTTAGTAGATAAGAAAATTGGATGTTGTTGATCCTCGGTTTGTATTCCTTTATTTTTTTTTCTTCTTCCTTTAAGTCTATTCCCCCTCTCCCAATTCCCATTCCCTACTAGATCATTATTTTGGCTCTGATAATGCTCCTTAATTCTAGACAGCCACATCCCTTGAGCGTCTAGAAAAGAGAAAAACATAGTCTTCTCCGGACTGCCTTGGAATCAGTTCCACATTATCAAACTGTCTGATCTGTGACCATGTCCTCTTTTGAATGAGCCCACATCAAAGACTGTCCCAAATGGTATCTTGATATATGTCCTCACTAGCAGGTTTTTTGTTTGTTTTTTTTTTTTTAATTTCTTTTTTGAGACAGAGCCTCAAGCTGTCACCCTAGATAGAGTGCTGTAGCATCACAGCTCACAGCAACCTCCAACACCTGGGCTCAAGCGAGTCTCCTGCCTCCGCCTCTCAAGTAGCTGGGACTACAGGCGGCCGCCACAATGCCCGGCCATTTTTTTTTTTTTTTTCTGTTTCAGCCGTCATTGTTATTTGGTGGGCCCGGGCTGGATTCGAACCCGCCAGCTCAGGTGTACGTGGCTGGTGCCTTAGCCCGTTGAGCCACAGGCGCCGAGCCATGGCATTTTCTTAGTTATTGTGTTAAGACATTAATATTCTACATTTAGTAAGTCTCACCTATATCCTTATAAGATGCACTGAAATTGTGGCCCCACCAATTATCCTCCCTCACCCCATCTTCCCCCCCCCCCAGCAGTTTTTTTTTTTTTTTTTTTTTTTTGCAATTTTTGGTCAGGGCTAGGTTTGAACCCGTCACCTCCTGCGTATGGGGCTGGCGCCCTCTTCCTTTGAGCCACAGGCACCGCCCAGCAGTTTTGTTTTTTTGGTTTTTTTTTTTGAGGCAGAGCCTCAAGCTGTCACCCTGGATAGAGTGCTGTGGCATCACAGCTCACAGCAACCTCCAACTCCTGGGCTCAAGCGAGTCTCCTGCCTCTGCCTCCCAAGTAGCTGGGACTACAGGCGCCTGCCACAACGCCCCGCCATTTTTTGGTTGGCAGCCGTCATTGTTTGGCGGGCCAGGGCTGGATTCGAACCCACCAGCTCAGGTGTACGTGGCTGGCGCCTTAGTTCGTTGAGCCACAGGCACCGAGCCAACAGTTTTGTTTGTTAAGTCTCCATTTACAGGTTGATTCACAGTGGGAGAACCATGTTCAATTTTTTTTTTCTGATAATCCTTAATTTTCTTCTTGTCTTTCTCTATTTATGTTCTTCCTACCTCTTCTTCCTTGAGCTTGCACCTTCTGAATAGTTGACTCTATTATATCATCTTTGGGGCTGCAAAATAAAATTTGGAAGATTTTAAAGTTAAGGTTCCCAGAATAATAATGTCGCCCACATTGCACATATGTCCCATTTTGAGTTTACTAGTTAAGCCTCTAAATATGTGCTTTATATACAGTATGTGCAGTATTATGACTTAGGTTGCTATGAGAGTCTAAAAATTTTAGGCTTTGGTTTGGTGTCTGTGGCTCAAGCGGCTAAGGCGCCAACCACATACACCTGAGCTGGTGGGTTCGAATCCAGCCCAGGGCCAGCCAAACAATAATGACAGCTGCACCCAAAAAATAGCTGGGCGTTGTGGCAGGCACCTGTAGTCCCAGCTGCTTGGGAGGCGGAGGCAGGAGAATCGCTTGAGCCCAGGAGTTGGAGCTGTGATGCCACGACACTCTACCCAGGGCAACAGCTTGAGGCTCTGTCTCAAAAATAAATAAATAAATAAAAATTTTAGGCTTAAATGTTTCAGTAACAGATATTTTGTTATTATTATTATTTTTATAGAGGTGGAGTTTCTCTCTGTTGCCCAGGCTAGTCTTAAACTCCTGGACTCAAGTAATAATCCTCCCGCCGTGGCCTCCCAGAATGCTAGACTTACGGGTTTGAGCCATTATGCCTAGCCAGCAGATACTTTTTTATTGTTACAGACACTTTTTTTATTGTTTTAGATAAAGGCAAATTTTTCTTTTTTTTTTTTTTGAGACAGAGTCTCACTTGTCGCCCTTGGTAGAGTGCCATAGTGTCATAGCTCCTAGCAACCTCAAAATCCTGGACTTCAGCAATTCTCTTGCTTCAGGCTCCCAATTAGTTGGGACTACAGGCGCCCACCACAACGCTCAGCTATTTTTAGAGACCCGGTTTCTCTTTGGCTCATGCTGATCTCAAACCTGGGAGCTCAGTCAATCCACCCGTCTCAGCCTCCCAAGTGCTGAACAATTTTTTTTTTTAAACCAGATATTTACTATTTAAAAAGTGAGTGGCCTGGGTGTTGCCTGTGGCTCAGCGAGTAGGGCGTCGGCCCCATATGCTGAAGGTGGCGGGTTCAAACCCAGCCTCCGCTGAACTGAAAAACAAAAAAATAGCCGGGCATTGTGGCAGGCACCTGTAGTCCCAGCTACTCGGAAGGCAGAGGCAAGAGAATTGCCTAAGCCCAGGAGTTGGAGGTTGCTGTGAGCTGTGCGACGCCACGGCACCCTACCGAGGGCAAAAAAGTGAGATTCTGTGTCTACAAAAAATAAAAAATAAATAAATAAAAACTGAGTGGCCAGTTCTCATAGTGCCTGTCCTGCTGGTAGCACGGGTAGTTTGCCTGCCTTTTCCTCCTCTTCACTCCAATTTTCCAAGTGGTAGGGTTCCCCCCTTCCCCTGTAGTTGTTTCCTATTTTCTTTGCTACATGGTAGTATTAGCAACAGGAAACTGGGACCTTTACTATTTTCTAAAAAAAGTAAATGTGCTGATACTAAGGAGCTGGCTAGTGGAGTATCCCTTACCTAAGGAATTCTGCTCTCATGTAAGCTCCCTGAGATGAGCTATAGTGGTAAGACATAGCTAAAATTTTCTTGAA
>CAUYRH010089911.1:0-15107 GCA_963574655.1 Perodicticus potto
TATCCACATGTAACAGACTGATACTGGACCCTCACCTTTCTCCACTCCCAAAAATTGATTCAAGTTGGATAAGACTTAAATTTAAGTCATGACACAATGAAAATCCTGAAAGAAAGCATAGGAAAAACACTGGAAGATATCAGCCTGGGGAAAGACTACACGAAAAAGACTGCCATGGCAATTGCAACAACAACAAAAATAAACAAATGGGACTTAATTAAACTCAAAAGCTTCTGTACAGCTAAGGAGACAACAACCAAAGCAAATAACCAACCTACCCAATGGGAAAGGATATTTGGATATTTTGAATCAGACAAAAGCTTGATAACTAGGATATATAGAGAACTCAAATTAATCCACATGAAAATGTCAACAGTCCCATATACCAATGGGCAAGAGACAGGAATAGAACCTTCTCTAAAGAAGACAGACGAATGGCTAATAAACATATGAAAAAATGCTCAACATCCCTAATTATTAGAGAAATGCAAATCAAAACCACCCTGAGATACCATCTAACTCTGGTGAGAATGGCCCACATCACAAAAATCTCAAAACTGCAGATGCTGGTGTGGATGTGGAGAGAAGGAAACACTTTTACACTGCTAGTGGGACTGCAAACTGATACAACCTTTTTGGAAGGAAGTATGGAGAACTCTCAAAGAACTCAAGCTAGACCTCCCATTTGATCCTGCAATCCCATTACTGCCATTACTGGCCATCTACCCAGAAGGAAAAAAATCCTTTTATCATAAGGACACTTGCACTAGGCTGTTTATTGCAGCTCAATTTACAATCGCTAAAATGTGGAAACAGCCTATATGCCCACTAACCCAGGAATGGATTAACAAACTGTGGTATATACACACTATGGAATACTATTCATCCATTAAAAAAATGGAGACTTTACAGCCTTTGTATTAACCTGGATGGAAGTGGAACACATTATTCTTAAAATAATGTAAAAATGTGTAAAGCATCACAAGAATGGAGAAGCATGCATCCCATGTATGAGGACAATTAATGATAATTAATGACATGGCGGGGTTCAGGGAAGGGGAGAGCAGAGTGAGAAAGAATGAGGGAGGGGTGGGGAGAGGAAGAGCAGAGAGAGGGAAGGAGTGAGGGGGGTGGGGTCTTGGTGTGTGCCACACCTTTTGCGGGCAAAACACGATTGTAAGAGGGACTTTACCCAACAAATGCATTCAGTGTAACATGGTTTCTTGTACCCTCAATGAATCCCCAACAATAAAAAAAAAAAAAAAAAAAAAGAATGTTGATTCTTCTAACCCCAAAGATTACATTTTACTCCCCATTTGGACTTTGATCAATTTTGTCTCTAACTTAATCAACTTTTTTAGCATCTTTTCCAGGTTGAGAATATAAATTACTGTTCATAAAGTTCTCTTAATCAGCTTTACCAAACTTTTTAATAGGTTTAAAAATCTTTGACATGTTTTGTTTCATATTTCTCTGAACAATATTTTTAATTTCAAAAATTATGTTTTGGCATTCCAAAATACTTTTCTACCTTCATATGTCTGAATCTGCACATGCATGAAATGACTAATGATGATAGTAAAGCAATATTAATAAAAGAATTTTATATTGGTTTTAATTATAAACGTATATGTAATTATGTATGCATATATATGGAAATTCATATATACATTAAGAATATTAAAATGTACTAGGGAAAGTCTATACAATTCTAAATGTCTGCAGTTTAGTTACCAAAAACTGTTAAGCATAGTGAATTGTGTTAATTCTATGCAATTTCTTATTTTAGAATAAAATGATTTATAGAAATATTTATTGAAAAATCAAAATGTAGAATCTACCTTTTGAGTTCAAGATTAAGAAAATTGCTTTTGGTCTCCAAATTCCTCAGGTAGAGTATATGTAATAATTTTTCATCAATTTTTAATTTATAACTTAAATACTAAGCAATAAAGAGATTTACATAAAAAAATTTACAATGTTAGTCATTTGCAGTGTAAAAATGTGGTTTCTTATTTTTTCTAGCTCTTGAAAAGTAACTATAATACATAGCTATGTAATTTTACAGGACAGTTTAATTTCTCTTGAAAATATGAACCTCAGTGAAGGGTCCAAATTAAAAAGAAATTAATATGTTTCACACATTATGTTATTTCTCTGGTCTTCTGAGTTCTATAATATCCATGCCTTATAAAAAATTCTACTTAAAGTTACTAAAAGCAAACCTAGATTTTTCACCTTACCAGAAAATAAGGATGCTTTTAGAATGGATATTCTGTTTTCATTTCATTGTATTAATTAATATGAAATGTCACAATAATTAAAATTCTATTGTCATGGAAACTTATAGAATACATTGGTCAAACACACCAGCTCTTTATCAGGTCTATGTAAAATAAAAATCTTTATTATTTGCTCTGCCAAGAATCTATATAGTTTGGGTCTACAAATGCTATTTAGAAGGTTAATTTTATCTATATATGTTAAAAATTAATCAAATAGGTTTTAATAATTTATATATGAACTTCAACTTTGGTATACCCATTTCATGTAAGCAAGAGGCTTTAATGAAAACTTAGAAAATCTAAGATTCCAGACCTGCGCTGTCTAATATGGTAGCCACTAGCCATATGTGGATACTTATACTTAAGATTCAATTACTTAACACTTATTTAGTTTACAATTTTTTTTTAATTTTTATTAAATCATAATTGTCTACATTGGTGCAATCATGGAGCACAATGTGCTGACTTTATATACAATCTAAATATTTTCATTGAACTATTTAACATAGCCTTCATGGCCTTTTGACCATTATATGAAGACATTTATATTCTACATTTAGTAATTTTCACTTGTACCCTTCAAAGATGCATCGTATGTGTTATCCCACCAATCACCCTCCCTCTACCCATCCTCCCCGCCTCCTTCCCTCCCTTGCCCCTTTCCCCATTTCTTGTGCTGTAACTGGGTTTTAGCCTAAAATTTAGTCCTCTATTACGCTTGCCACATTTCTAGTGTCCAAAATCCTCATTTTGTTGCAGTCTATTGCATTGTGCAGTGCGGATACAGAACATACCTGTCCAATTCTATTGAATAGCCCTATTCTGGACTTCTGAAGTGTTGATCCTGATCCTTTCTCTTTTAAAAAGTTAAAGATAAATTTGATCTTTTCTCAAGCATCAGCAGTATGAAATTGGACAGATATTATAAAAGATATCAACTTAGACATTCTTAATTTACTAAGCTGGAAATTTCAGTCTGCTTCACATTTATCTGTAAGAATCTAGACTTTTCTCTACACAGTCTTCATATTAAAATTCATGGAATGTACTTATTCATTCTTAGTATTTCTTAAAATTATTATGATCTTGAGTAAGAATCATTTCTAATATATTAATATAACATTAAGAAATATCTAATAAAAATTTGGACTAAGAGACATCATAGAAAATAAATGTGAGATTGTCAATTCCAAATTCATACTTGTGGGCCAGACCCGGTGGCTCATGCCTACAATCTTAGCACTCGGGGAGACCAAGGTGGGTGGATTGTTTGAGCTCAGGAGTTCCACACTAGCCTGACCAAGAGCAAGACCCATCTATTCTATAAATAGAAAAACTGGCTGGGCATGGTGGCGGGCACCTGTAGCTACTCTGGAGGCTGAAGTATGAGGATTGCTTGAGCCAAAGAGTTTGAGGTTGCTGCAAACTATAATGCCATGGCACTTTACCGAGGATGACAAAGTGAGACTCTGTCTCCATAAAAAAAGCAGGGCTGGGAGTGGTGGTTTACACCTGTAATCCTAGCATTCTAGGAGGCCAAGGTGGTGGATTGCCTAAGCTCATGAGTTTAAGACCAGCCTGAGTAAGAGCAAGACCCACCTCTAAAACAAGCCAGGCATTATGGTGGGTGCCTGTAGTCCCAGGTACTCAGCAGGCTGAGGTAAGAGGATCGCTTGAGCCCAAGAGTTTGAGGTTGCTGTGAGCTGTGATGCCACAGCACTCTACTAAGGGTGACAAAGTGAGATTCTATCAAAGAAAAAAAGCAAAAATAAATAAATAAATAAAAACAAAATTCATAATTGTCACCAAAGCCCAATAAAAATCAAAATATAGATAACTATCTTATGATGCATTTTTTCCAGGGTGCAAAAATTCTTTTAATGTATCTATAGTTTCTATTTCTAGAACCAAATTCAGTAGTTCTTACTCTTGTAATGATTAAACATACCATCCCTGGGAATCTAACTCAGCAAGAATGAAAGTTTAAATCAGTAATTGTTCTAGTCATAGACAGGTGGGTCACACTGATAGTGAAAAAAAAATGGCTTTAATATAATTTAAATAACTCCTTATTTAAAATAAAAGTAAAATAGGATATCTGTTATTCTCTACCTAGAGATTTTACGTGATGATTTTATTTTATTTTAAGTAATGTTTTTATTCAACTTAGGGAAAGAATGTGGAAACTCTGTAGAATTCCTGAAGAAAACTTCCTGTGGTATAAATTTATACACTTCTTATCTAGAGTTTTAGTAATAGGGATTTGCATTAAGTCAATAACTTGATAAACTCTGGGAAACTCTTTGTTTTTAGTTTTCAAGCAGTCAAGGAAAACCTCAGTGTCATTTGAGAAAAACATGGGAAGAAAGTCTACCTTTCCCAGGAAAGAGGTCACTCAACACTTTATCAGAAGATGGGGTCTTGGTGTACAACACACCTTTGGGGGGAAAGACACAATTATAGAGGAACTTTACCTTACAAATGCAATCAGTGTAACCTGGTTTCGTGTACCCTCAACGAATCCCCAACAATAAAAAAAAAAATCATTGTATTAAACATTAATTTGAGCTAGAGATTCTGATTATTTATATGTTATTTCAGGAAATAAGATACATGGCAAAAGAATAATAAATCACATTTAAATATTTCATAAAATATCTCAGATATATGTGTGCTTAATGTAATGTCTTAGATAAACGAGAGCCTAAATGAATAATTTGAAAGCCAACTATTAGCACTAAGGAACAAATTAATCTAAACCAAAATTAATATGTATGTTTTTATTAAATTACATTGATTTTTTTTAAAAACTGCTTTGCATTCCAATTACTAAAGTAATAGTAAAAATTTCGTAATCTTATCTAATTATACCAATCAAAAAGTGAAGTTCTAAGTTGAGAAAATGATTATATCTCTTGTAGAATACCTCAAATGCATATAATATCAAGTTAAAAACACTCTCATTTTTAACAGTATATTTAAAATGAAATAAAACAAAATACATGAGCTGAAAAAGTTTAATGCTAGCATAAACGAATGGTTAGAAGAATGGTTAACTGTTAGAAGATTTATTGAAGTAAATGCCTACGGTAACAAAACTGAGGGAGAAAAATCATGTTATCATTTCATAAGATAAAGAAAAAGCATTTGACAGGTGGCGCCTGTGGCTCAAAGGAGTAGGTCACCGGCCCCATATACTGGAGGTGGCGGGTTCCAACCCAGCCCCAGCCAAAAACTGCAAAAGAAAAAAAAAACAAAGCATTTGACATTATAGATACTCAATTGTGGTTTTAAAAGTAAAATCTTAAGGGAGGCACCTGTGGCTCAAAGGAGTAGGACGCCAGCCCCATATACCGGAAGTGATGGGTTCAAACCCAGCCCAGGCCAAAAAAAAAAAAAAAATCTTAATAAATGAGGAATAGAAGGATGTTGCTATAAACTTATAGAGCATATTTAGCAAAAAACCTATGGTAAATATCATAGTAAATGGTGAAATTTTAGAAGCTATATTGTCTATCAAGAGAAAGATAATTATGACTGTTCAGTCCCAGTACAATTCAATGTTGTACTAAAAGTCTCTGCAATAAGACAAAACAAGGTAAATGAGTAAGAATCAGAAAGAAAGAGGTAAAATTTGTTTTCATACAATTATGACTGGATTTATGGAAAAATAAAAAGAAGTTAATCAATAAGTTTTAATTAATAACAGTGGACAATGAGTCTCTTTGCTACAAGACCAACTTTTGAACTTTGACTCAATCTGTACAAAAACAAAGTATGTAAATAAAACACTTCTGTATTCAGAAATTTAAAAAACCTAAAAATATTAATAGCTTTCCAGTAAACAAGTGGAAACTAATTAGACTAATTAGACAATAATCAAACGGGACCTAGAAAAAGATCAGAAAGATTTATGTTGAGAAAATTGTAACCATTGTTGAAAGACAAAAAAGAATATCTGACTATGTGTCAGGATGCACTAAGTTTACCAAATGAGGGGACTAAATATTGTAATTTAGTTAATTTCCTTTAATTAATCTAGGAATTTAAGGTGATTCAAATGAAAGTGCCACCAGATTTATGTGAAACTAAACAAATCTAAAACTCATACGAGAGAATAAAGTTTCAAGAATTCACAGAACAATTTTGTAGACAATAAACAGATGCAATTTTCTTTTCCAGATATCAAGACCTATAATAAAAGAATACTAAAACAGACTTCATTAATTAACTAGTTACTTAAAAAAGAAAACAGCATATATTACTTATTGGTACAAGGACAGATAATCAAATGAGCAAAATCAAAAGTACGGAAAGACTAACACATGTGCAGAAACTTAGCATGTGACCAAATTAATAATTGACTTCATGGAAGAAAAAAATATGTATCCACCTCATAGCACATCCAAAAAATATTGTCAGCACTTTAAAATTCTATATGTGAAATGTAAAATTTTTGGAAGACATCAGAATAAGAAAAAATTTCTTAAACAAGTCTTGAAGATCACAACTATAACAGAATATATTAATACATTGAAATTTGAATAAAAGCAAGCCACATATGGAGATAGACTAAAAAAGAGGAGATATAATAACACAGTATTTTCTAAGGAAGAATATCTGGAATCCATAGAAGTTTTCCCAAATCAGTAAGTAATCAGAAAATGGCTGAATGGTCCATAAATATATAATAAGATATTCAGTCTCACTATTAATCAGCAAAACACACAGTAATACAATGACATACTATTTTGTAACCATGAGATTGGCAACATGTAAAAAGCCTTACAATACCAAAATTTGTCAAAGATTAACAAACAGATTCAATTTATACACTGCTCATGAAATACAAATTATTTCAGTTATTTGGGGGAGTAATTTAAAAATATCTGTCAAAAGTAAGATATACATATACTATAATCCAATAATTCTACTTCTAGGTATATGAAATTTTCTCAGTATACAAACTCTTACTCATAAGAAGAAATATATATATGTAGATAATATATATGGATAAAATTCTCCACATACACATATGAAGAAATATACAAGGATGATTATTAAGATATTTGTAATATTGAAAAATTAGACACAACTTCAACATCTATTAACAGAAAAATAAATTGTATTTACTCAAAGGAATACTATTCAGCAATAAAATTAGATGAATCAGATATAAATTTCTTGGTATGACTAAATATCAGAAACATAATTAAACAAAGTTTTAAACAATTTTAAGGTTCTACAAGGAAGAATTTTCAAGTATTTTGCAACCCTTGCATAAATCCTACTTGGTTATAGTGTATAATTTAAAAGAATTATAAGGTGGCTCTGAAACCTGTTTGCTAGTATCTTGTTAAGGGATTTTTCATCTATATTCATGAGAGATATTAGCCTGCACTTGTTTTTTGTTTGTTTTTGTACTCTGTTTTCAGTATCAGAGTAAAACCAGCTTCATAAAATGAATCAGGAAATTTTTCTTCTTCTATTTTCTGAAAGAGATTGTGTAGAATTTGTGTTCCTTTTTTAAAAAAAGAGATTGTGTAAAATTGGTGTTCTTTTTTTTTTTTTTTTTTGAGACAGAGCCTCAATCTGTCAACCTGGATAGAGTGCCATAGTATCACAGTTCACAGCAACCTCCAATTCCTGGGCTCAAGTGAGTCTCCTGCCTCTGCCTCCCAAGTAGCAGGGACCACAGGTGCCTGCCACAACGCCTGGCCATTTTTTGGTTGCAGCCACCATTGTTGTTTGGCGGGCCCGGGCTGGATTCGAACCCACCAGCTTGGGTGTACATGGCTGGCGCCTTAGCCCGTTGAGCCACAGACACCGAGCCTAGTGTTCTTTTTTTTAAACAAAACCTCTTAGAAACAAAAAAAAAAAAAGAATTAAATTCACAGATTTAATTATAACAAGGTAAACAAGAAGTATTAAAAATGTGAAATAAATAACTACCATAGGAAAAAAAAACTCTTAGAAAAATTCTCTCAGCAGTTTGGCACCTTTGGCTCAAGTGGCTAAGGCGCCAGCCACATATACCTGAGCTGGTGGGTTCGAATCCAGCCTGGGCCCGCCAATGAACAATGACGGCTGCAACCAAAAAGTAGCCAGGCATTGTGGCAGGCACCTGTAGTCCCAGTTCCTTGGAAGGCAGAGGCAGGAGAATCACTTGAGCCCAGGAGTTTGGAGGTTGCTGTAAGCTGTGATGTCGTGGCACTCTACCCAAGGTGACAGCTTGAGGCTCTGTCTCAAAAAAAAAAAAGAAAAACTCTCAGCTTGCTAAACACTATCTGTAAAAATACTTTTTATTGTTTTATAATATAAAAATTATAAATACATAAAAATTAATAATAATATTAAAAGCATACAAATAAGATTATATTTCATAGTAAAATACTCATGCTTTCCCCTAATGTAAAGAATAAGGTAAGTATTCCATTCTCAATACTCATATTAAACATACTTTTGAAATTTCTAGCCAATGCATTATGACAAGGAAAAGAAGTAAAAAGCATATGGATCAGAAGGAAGAAATAAAACTGTTTATATTTGCAGATGCATTGATTATTTACATAGAAAATTTTAAAGAATTTGTAAAAACTCTGCACACTAATAAATGAGTTCATCGAGATTGCAGAGTACAAGATAAACACACAAAACGGTGTGAAGCATTTGGACTTACAGAAGAAAAAAAGAATAGTCTCAACCTAATTCTCACACCTTGTACAAAAATAAATTGAAAAAAGATCTCACACTTATATGTAAAATTAAAATTATAAAACATTTAGGAAATGAAAGGAGATCCTGACTATTTAGGATCTAAGACCAAGCAAAGTGTGCATACACTTAACACCAAAAGTACCATTCATGAAAAGAAAAATGGATGCATTAGACGTCATCAAAGTTTCAAACTTCTGCTCTGCAAAACACCTTGTGATGATGAAAAGACAAGCTACACACTCAGAGAAAACACTTCTAGATCACGTATGTGAAAAAGGACTAGAATATATAAATAAATCTCACTACTGAGCAGTAAGAAAGAAAATCCAATTAGAACATGAGCAAAAAGACATGAATAAACATTTACCAAAGATCATATTCAGATGACAAAAAATATGAAAAATGTCCAACATGATTAGCCACCAATGACATACAAATCAAAGCCCCAGTCAATGAGCTATCCCTATAAACCTATCAGAATGACTGAAAGAAAATATGATGAAAACACCAAATGATGATTAGAATGCAGAAAAACCAGGTAATGCATTAATACTGGCAGGAATGTGAAATGGTACTGCCATTCAAGAAAACAGTTTAACGGTCTCTTAAAATCTACGCATTCAATTACCATACAGACTGGCAATTATAATCCTGGGCATTTATTTCAGAGAAATACTTATGTTCACAGGAAAACCTATACACAAATGTTTACAACACCTTATTCATAACAGCCCAACTAGAAATTACCCGGATGCCCTTAAGTGGGTAAATTGTTGAACACATCATGATACATTTATACCATGGATCACCCCTCAGAAATAAAAAGGAACAAAGTACTGGTGACATATGCACCAACCTGGGAGAATCCCTAGAGAATTATAATGAGTGAAAAAGGTCAATCCCCAAAGTTTACATATTATATGAATCCATTTATATAACACTTTTGAAATGACAGAACTGTAGAAATGGAGGACAGATTAGTAATTGCCACAGGTTAAGCAGAGGCTGAGTGTTGGAGAGGAAAGGTCATTTCTGTAATAAACCAACGTGAAGGCTCCTTGTGGTGATGGAGGTGTTCTGTGGCTGAGCTGTATCCAGGTTGGCATCCTGCCGGTGATGGTGCAGCATAGTTTGGCAAGATGTTACCACTGGGAGAACATAGGAAGCTACAATTATCTCAGACTAAAAAGTTAAACTGAAAACAAAAAAAAATTCTTATCCATGGAAAGAGTTAAAATAATGTTTACGAGTTGTGTGACACATAGCAAATAAGACAGTAAAGTCTACAGCTGAAAATACAGCCCACTTCAAAATCCATCCATCTTTTATGTCTTATATACATGGTTTTAATCAATCATTTCCACTACATGAAAGTTTATTGGAAGAACTTAAATGACCATTAAGGAGGCAAGTGCTGACTATCAGAGCTAAATTGATATATATCATTCCCAGGAGTCATAATTTTTTTTTATCATTGAGCAAGGTAACGAATAAGAAAATACTACAGGTGAGTGAACTAGACCCTTACCCTGTATCGTTCACATAGTATTTCCCTCCACTCACCCCAGGAACAGAGTAAGGCTCAGGCTTAACCAATCACTAAACTGAAGGACCTCTTTGTTTGGACACTGGTAAATTATAGTGCCATTGAATTTCAGAGACGAAGACTAAGAAATCATCTAAGCATCTTCTCCATATTTAACATGCAAGGAAACTAATCTCAGAGGAATTCACTGACAGTCTGTTCAAATTAGCAAATGGCAAAGCTTCATTTTTAATCCATGAACTTTCAAAAAATGTTAAATAAACTAAATATCCATGTATTTATTTACACTATGATAACCTTTTGTTTCAAATATCCCCAAAATGGCTAGTTGAGGAAGGGGGGATTTGACAAATAGTTAAGAAATTAACATGAGAATATTCATATCTACATGCATTACCAAACCCAACCAGTGGTTTCTGTCCTCACTATACAAGAGCTCTCCTGAGAAAACTCCTTCAGAAACTCTTCTTTGGCCTTCTGTGATGCTAACACCTCTTCTTGCTTTAATAGCTTTCTTTATATCTTCCAGTAGGCCTGTCTTAAGTTCTGTTGTTGGTTGGGGAATGCTTTTGTCTTGACATAAATTCTGTACTACCGACTCACTCAAATCCATGGATGGCTTCATTGACCATTCAATAACTTTAAACCTGATTCTCAGCTTTGGAATGTTCTGCTGAGCTCCAGGGGCATAAGGCCAACCCCAAAACATTTCAAGCTCATTTATCTAACACTGAACTTATCACCTTTTCATCTCCTCTGTCTCCTACATGTTCAAATGACAACCAATCATTCCATTTTCTGGGGAGAAAACTTTAAATTACCCTAGCTCGTTTCACTCTTTCTAGCCACAGTTGTATCTACCCAATAATTCCTTCTTCTTTCTTGCCCCATCTACTTCTTAGTTCCCAGGGACAGCAAAGCTGATCTCCATGTCCTCTCACCCACCACCTGTACTGGCCCCCTTCCCACATGCACTGAGCTCTGGCTTGCCTTCAGTGGGCTCCCCACGCTCTGCCAGAGTCACCTTTCTGAAGTGCAAATCAAACATATGACTCCCTGGCTTGCAGTAATTTAACAGTTTCACAAGCCTTTCATGGCAGAATTCATGCTCCTTAGGTAAACATACACAGCCCTTGTGAACTGATCCCTACCCACCCCTCAAGCCTCAACTCCTGACACTATTTTGAATGTTTTCTTTGCCATAGAATATTGATGGTTTCCAGCCTTTTCTAGTGCTGTTCAAACCCAGCTGACGTTACGCATGCTCTTCGCTCATCTGCCTTCTCTCCTACTTCTCACTTGCTCAGATTCCAGCCAAACAAGCCTCTGTGCTGCTCCCTGGAAATGTCAGCTATGATCCTATTCCAGAAGGCAAGGAATTTCCAGACTAGACTCTCTCATGCTTTTTTAGATTGTTTTAATTTTTCATGTTTTTGCCCTGTGTGTGATATCTCTCTACTTATCCCAATTCTGGCTATTTTAATCTATATGTCACAAGTCCATTCCAAATTACTTTCTGAAGCTCTTGGTGGTCACCTTCCCCTGACCCAAGAATAATGTAGCTGCCCCTGCATAGTATTCCCAGACATGGTATCACTAATAGTTTACCAGCAGGTAACCAGCCCTTACTGCTACTAAAGACACAAGAACAATAAATGGTGAATTCTGTGGAGAGGGGATTTTGATTTTAGTATTATTTAAGTAAATAATAATAAACCCTAGAATGCATTAGTGAAAGGAATTATGGTCTCTACTGTTTTGTCCATTTTTAAAAACAGAAAGATGGGTTTTGTCTATCAAGCTTGACCACAGAGTATTGCCATTTGTAAATGAATATATTAGAATCTTCTTAATTCTCTTCATGTCTTTCTTGTTTTTTCCCTTCATTTTCTTTTTTCTTTCCTTTTTTTTTATTTTGGAGACAGAGTTTCACTATGTCTTCCTCAGCAGAAGGTCCTGGCATCACAGCTCATAGCAACTTCAAACTCTTGGGCTCAAGTGATTCCCTTGCTTCAACCTTCCAAGTACCTGAGACTACAGGTGCCTGCTACAATGCCCAGCTATTTTATTTTTTTATTATAATTGTCACTGTTGTTTAGCAGGCCCAGGCCAGTCTCAAACCCACCAGCCCCTGTATGTGAGCTACGGGCACCAAGCCTATCCTTAATTTTCTACTCTGTCTTTTTTCTCACCTTACCTTTAATTTTACTTATCACATCTTCCTTCTTTTTCCATTTATTTTTTCTCCATCTTTCCCTTCTTTTTTTGTCTTGAATCTTCACTGATTTCTTGAGTGCCTACCTATGTGCCCTATGATATATATAATCATTAATAAAATATTAATTGACACAAAATCACATTCAAATGTAGACAGCTTAGAAAAATGGGGAAAGACAGTACTTTTTGGTTAGGATATATTAAGTTAAAACTCATTAAAAAAGTCATTCTCAAACCAGCTAGAGAAATAAAATGATTATCTCAGATACAAGAGATCTAGAGGTAGGGTGGCTCTTAGTTTGGTTAATTCAACAGCATTATCAAGAAACTAGATTCTTTCATTTTTTTCCCCATTTCTGTCCTTGGTGTGCCTGCTTTGTCTTGGACTAGTTCCCATCTTAGTTACAGAATATCACAGCACTTGTATAATTTATGTCCAGACAGAATCATTCAGGCCCTGAGTGCCTCTTCTGCATATGCTCCACACAATCTAGAAAAATGATTTGAGAAGCATTCCCAGCCAAATTTCTGCCACTTCTCATTGATCAGTCTTGAATCAAAACCTCTTATTGAGGCACTCAATAAATTATTATTAAAAATATTCATGGAAATTCTAATAGTGCTAAAATTGGGGTTTAAAAAATGATCTGCTGGATCCCAAGAATAATATTCTATTACCAAAATGTATTTGAGAAGAGCAGGGCAAGAAAAGTAAATTATAAGAGGAGATTTCCATTATTCTCACTGCGCATGGAGACTTAGTTGTACAAGAACTCGGGAGCCATTTTTATTGCCATATAGTCTCCTTTCCCCACTTAGTATCTCTTTTTTCTAAATGCCATTAAGCACTAATTACACATCTAAGTATACAATATTATTTCAAGAAAACCAGAAAATTGGTAGTGGAGAAGAATAGAATAAAAGCAAGTTAAATTTGTCCTTCTTATGGTGTGACTTAGAAATATTTTTTTAATTATTAAAGTTAAAACTATATATTTGAATATATTTTTAAAATAAAAATAGTAATTATAATAGGGAAACTAAAGCTACTAACACTTTGGAAAGCATTAGAGAACAAAAATTAAAAAAAGAAAGAAAGAAAATGTAACCTAGGTAGCAAATAATCAAAAATTAACAGAAACCATTTTAAAAGAAACAGATAATAAAACTAGAAAACAGTAATCAGAAGTAAAAACAAATAGATGAAGTACAAAAAAAAATGTAAATGGCTAAACATTACTAATAGGCAGACTCTCAGATTAGAAAAGAAAAATCAACTCTACATGCCTTATGAGTAGGATGATCATATTGTTTATTTCAAGACCAGGATGCTTTGAAAATAAAAGGTGGTCACTATCAATAATGGTACGTGGAGGAGAGATGTAAACCAGATGCCAGACTTCCCCAAGTGGGATATTTCATTACCCTATTTTAATTAAACATGAAAAAGTTGAACATTAAGTAATTGTTAAATATTTATCAGAGATATGTCAAAACAAATTAAAACATTAAAATTAAACAAAGTAGGGTTTTGAGGCAAAAGCATTGATATCATTCAAATGACAAATGTTTATCAAGCTCTCTTTATGTACTAGACAATATACATATTCCAGGAACCAGAATAAGGCAATAAATAAGGCAAACAGACACTATCCTCAAAGAGTTTATGTTTCAACACCTAACCATTCAATGCAATGAAAGAAATTTAGAGTTCTATCTCCCTATCCTTTTGCTATAATTCATTTTTACATTTTTTTTTTTTTTTTGAGACAGTGTCTCACTTGGTCACCCTTGGTAGAGTGCCATGGCATCTTAGCTCACAGCAACCTCAAACTCTTGGGCTCAAGCCATCCTCTTGCCTCAGCCTCCCAAGTAGCTGAGACTATAGGTGCCTACCACAACTCTGGGCTATTTTTAGAGACAGGGTGTCGCCCTAGCTCAGGCTGGTCTCGAATTCATGAGCTTAGTCAGGCTGGTCTCAAATTCATGAGCTTAGGCAATCCAACCGCCTCTGCCTCAGATGGTGATACAGGATATTTGGCGCTCCAGCCAGCTCAGCAGAGCTGAGCCTCCACCTTGGTGGAGTTGGTGCGGTGGCAGCCAACTGAGGAACCAGCGGGCTGGATGATAGGCAAGGAGAGGAGCCTGCGACCGCCACCAGAGGCTCCAATACAAAGGGGCAGGACAACTGCCCGGGAGAAACCGGCGCCTTGGTGTCTCCACTTTACACTTAGGACTAAATACGGAACCCCCATTTCCTATGCCTAGGTCAATTTCATTGGAATTTCCTAGGCCATGAATGGACTGTGTCCATTCATTAATACATTCATTCACCTTGCCCC
>CAUYRH010089916.1:0-27328 GCA_963574655.1 Perodicticus potto
TGGGCAAAGAAGTAACCATATAGTTGAAATCTATGGATACAGCTGTCATCAAAGTATTTTTATGAAGATGGTTACACCTTAAACATAAAATTTAAGAATTATTTCATCTGCAGATGTATTACTTTAAATAAATGTCTATAAAAAAAAAAAAAAAAAAGCCCAGTTATGTCCTTTATACGTTTCCTTAAGCATTAGGCGCTGCTCCTGTCCTCTTTTTTGACAGTCACACCCAGGCATGCTTTGTAGACTCCTTTTGTGGGAATATTTTTGCTCATTTCTACAGTATAGTTTCTTGTAACCACAAAATAAATCTGACATTTGACATAGAGTTGGAGGATTTAAAGAAGATAAAAGTTTCTTATCAACCCATTGTTTATATTAAAGAATTGATACAATTGGTTTTTCTTGATGCTGTTTAGAAAAAACTGCTAAAAACCTAAAATTGAAATATGTTCCTAGAGAGGACAGGAAAGAGGGAGGATGAGGGAGATTGTGGAGTTGGAAGTCTGAGCCCAGGCTCTGCCCCTCACAGGCTGTGTTCCTTAGGCAAGTTATATAACCTTTCTGAGCCTCAGCCACTCCTCATTAATCATATGGGGTGATCCTACCTTGAACTTGCACTCACAAGTTTGTTTGAGGACACAATGAAATAAAATGTGCTCTTGCAACAGTATTTTCGTGATTTGAAAACATGCTTCATAAAGTGGAAGATGGTAGTTAAAAGAACAAAAATCCCTCCTAAGCTCAAGAAGTTGACTAGAGAGTCTTCCTTTGCCACATGACTCCCTTCAGTTTGTTTCTAGTGGCCTTAGAGGCAGTGGATCCAGAGCCCTTGTACTAACTCTGTGCTATTCAATTCTCCACAGTCTTGTGAATATATTCTGTTACATTTGTTTCCCTTCTGGTCCTTGGACCAGTCCCTCCAAAGGACATACTTACCTCAGATGGTCATTTGAAAACTAAAGCAGTCTACATACACTAGCACCTATTGTTCATCAGGCATTGTGCTAGGCTGTGATTCTATAATAATATAAAAACAAGAACAACCATTGCCAGGTTGTTGAGTATTTCTTTTTTGTTTGATTTATTTTTTTAATTTTGTTTCAAAATATTAGAGGGGGTACAAATGTTTTTGATGCATGGTTTGAGTCTGCACTATAAATGGGCCCAACCTCAGAAGAGTGTTCATTGTACCCATTAGCTGGGTTCTTGCCCCTAAGAATATAGACAAATGTTCTTGCCCACTTTTTAGTGGGATTGTTTGTTTTCTTCTTGCTGATTTGTTTGAGTTCTTTGTAGATTCTGGTTATTAGCCTTTTATCATATGTATAGGTTACAAATATTTTCTCCCATTCTGTACATTGTAAATACACTGTTGATTATTTCCTTAGCTGTGCAAAAGGTTTTTAATTTATTTTGTTGCTTACTTAGTTTGTTGCTACTATAATTGCCATTGGGGTGTTAGTCATAAATTCTTTGCCTAGACCCATGTCTAGAAGAGTTTTTCCATATAGTTTTTTCTAGAATTCTTATGGTTTCATGCCTTATATTCAAGTCTTTTATCTATCTTGAATTAACTTTTGTGAGTGGTGAGAGAAAGTGATCCTGTTTCATTATTGTCCATGTGGCTATCCAATTTTTTCAGCACCATTTATTGAATAGAGTTTCTTTTTCCCAATTTACATTATTGCCTACTTTGTCAAATATCAGTTGGCTATAGGTAGATGGTTTTATGTTTGGGTCCTCTACTTTGTTCCACTCATCTACCTATCTATTTTTGTACCAATTCCATGCCATTTTGGGTACTATAGCCTTACAGTATAGTTTAAAGTCTGGTAGCATGTTTATTTGTTTTTGCTTAGGATTTCTTTGGCTATATGGGCCTTTTATGGTTCCAAATAAGGCACAGAAATTTTTTCCAGATCTGTGAAATATGCCATTGGTATTTTGATGGGGATTGCATTGAATCTATAAATATCTTTGAGTAGTATGGACATTTTAACGATGTTTCTATCTATCTATGAGTATATTATGTTTCTCCATGTGTTGTGTCATCTATGATTTCTTTCCTCAGTGTTTCATAGTTCTCCTTGTAGAGATCTTTCACCTCCTTGATTAAATATATTCCTGGGCATTTTGTTTTCTTTTTAACTATTATGAATAGTATTGAGCCTTTGATTTGACTCTCAGCTTGACCATTATTGATATGTAGGAATATTACTCATTTCTGTATATTAATTTTATAACTGGAGACATTGCTAAACTCATTTACCAGCTCCAAGAGTCTCAAATACAAGATTATATCATCAATGAAAAGCAATAGTTCAACCTTCTCTTTCCCAATTTGGATATCCTTTATTTCTTTCTTTTGCCTGATTGCTCTGCTAAGACTTCCAATACCATATTGAATAAAAGTGATGACAGTGAACACATTTGTCTTGTTCCAGTTCTTAGGGGGAATGCTTTCAACTTTTCCCCATTCAGTTTGACATTGGCTGTAGGTTTGTCATGTGGTTTTTATAATTTTGAGATATAGTCCTTCTATGCCTAGTGTGGTTAGGGTTTTTATCATGAAAGGGTGCTAGATTTTGTTAAAAGCTTTTTTTGCATCCATTGAGATAATCATATTGTCTTTGTTTTTGCTTCTACTCATGTGGTAAATCACATTTGTTGATTTACATATGTTGAACCATCCTTGCATTCCTGAGATGAAGTCCACTTGGTTGTGGAACATTATTCTTTTGATGTGTTATTAAATTTGATTTGCCAGTATTTTACTGAGAATTATTTTATCTATATTCATAAGAAATATTGGTCTGTAGTTTTCTTTTTCTTTTCTTTCTTTCTTTTTTTTTTTTTTTTTGAGACAGAACCTCAAGCTGTCACCCTGGATAGAGTGCCATAGTGTCACAGCTCACAGTAACCTCTAATTCCTGGGCTCAATTGAGTCTCCTGCCTCCACCTCCCAAGTAGCTGGGACTACAGGCTCCCGCCACAACGCCCGGCCATTTTTTTGGTTGCAGCCATCATTGTTGTTTGGCAGGCCCGGGCTGGATTTGAACCCGCCAGCTCAGGTGTACGTGGCTGGCACCTGAGCCTGTTGAGCCACAGGCCCCAAGCCTCTTTTTTTTTTTTTTTTTTTTTATTGTATCCTTTCCTGGCTTTGGTATTAAGGTGATACTGGCTTCATAGAACAAGTTGGGAAGGATTCCCTCCTTCTCAAAGTTATGAAATAATTGCTGCAGTATAAGTACCAGTTATTCTTTGTAGATATGGTAGAATTCAGCTATCAATCCACCTGGTTCAGGGCTTTTTTTGTTAGAAGAATTTTTATTACTACTTCAATCACAATGCATATTACTGGTCTGTTCAGGAGTCCTATTTCTTCTTGATTGAGTCTTGTGTGTTTTCAGGAATTCGTTCACATCCTCTGTATTTTCTAGCTTATATTCATACAGAAATTTGTAGTTTTAATGAATGATGTTTTATATTTCTGGGCTATCAGTTGTAATATCTCCTTTTTCATTTCTGATTGAGTTTATTTTGGTCCTTTCTCTTTTGTTACTAGTTAATCTCACAAAAGGTCTATCAATTTTGTTATCTTTTCAAAAAACCCAACTTTTTGTTTCACTGACCTTTTGGGGGAGTTTTGTTTGTTTGTTTTATTTTGTTTTTTTGTTTTTTGTTTTTTTAACAAGTGAACAGTTTTTTAAGAATTAAACTGTTTTATTTTGTTTTCCATTTCATTTCATTCTTCTTTGACCTTCCCTTATTATTTGTTTTCTTCTCCTAGCTTTGAATTTTATTTGCTCCTAATTTTATAGTTCCTTGAATGTGACATTAGGTTATTAATTTGTGATCTTTCTGACTTTTTGATGTGGTCATTCAAAACTATGAATTTTGCCCTTAGGTAAGGTTTTTCTGAGTCCCTCAGATTTTGACAGCTTGTGTCCCCTTTGTTGTTCAGTTCAAGGAATTTTTTTATTTCCCTGTTAATTTCATTATTTACTCAATAATCATTCAGTAGCAGATTGTCTAATTTCCATTGAGTGTTACTCTTAGAATTGATTTCTAGTTTTAATCCACTATTGTCTATGAAGATATATGGTATGATTTTTTTTCTATTTTTGATACATGTTTTGTGACCTAAGATATGATCAGTCTTGTAGATTGTTCCATGTGCTGATAAAAAGAATGTGCATTCAGTAGTTGGGGTAGAACCTTTTATAAATATCTATTAGGTTCATTTGTTATAGAGTCCCATTTAAGAACAGTGTTTCTTATTTATTTTCTGCTTTGATGATCTGTCCAGCTCTGATAATGGGGTGTAAAATCCTTAGCAATTATCATGCTATTATTTATTTCCTTTCTTAGCTCTAGTAGGATTTTTTTATGTATCTGGGAGCTCTTATGTTAGATACATATGTATTTAGGATTGTTATGCCTGCTTATTGAATTTCTCCCTTTACCATCATATGTCCATCCTTGCCTTTCTTTACTATTGTTACTTTAAAGTCAATTTTGTCTGATGTGAGAATGGCTAGACCTGCTCTCTTTGAGTTTCCATCTGCATGGAATATTTTTTTCCCATCCTTTCACATTGAGCCTGTGTCTTTTTTTTTTTTTTTTTTTTTTTTGAGACAGAGTCTCAAGCTGTCACCCTGGGTAGAGTGCTGTGGTGTCACAGCTCACGGCAACCTCCAACTCTCACTTGGGCTTAAGCGATTCTCTTGCCTCAGCCTCCCAAGGAGCTGGGACTACAGGTACCCAGCACAGCACCCAACTACCTGTGTGAATCTTTAAGGGATAGATGTGTCTCCTGGAGACAGCAGATACTTGGGTTATGTTTTTACATCCATTCTGCTAGCCTTTGTCTTTTGAGGATAGAAGTGCTATAAAGGGATGTTAATTTAGTCATCATATTGGGTAGTACCTTATTGCTTTGTTTTCCTACTTAAGCTATTGTTTTATTGGAGTTATGAGCTTTAGCTTTGGGGGGTATTTTACACTGGTGGCTATCTTTTGTGCTGATTTATGTATAATTCAGTTCTGAGTATTTCCTGCAGGCAAGATTTGGTCGTGACAAATTCCCTCAGTGTTTGCTTGCTTGAAAAAGACTTAATTTCTCCGTTGATTGTGAAACTTAGTTTTTCAGGATGCAAAATTCTAGGTGAGCAGTTGTTCTACTTAAGAAGACTGAAGATGGGGCCCCACTCCCTTCTGGCTCAGAAGGTTTCCACTGAGAAGTCTGCTGTTAGCCTGAAGGATTTTCTCTAGTAGGTCAGTTGTTGCTTATGTCTAGATGCTCGTAGAATTTTTTCCTTCAATTTGCATTTTGACTTTGGTCAGGATGATTACTATGTATCTTAGAGATCTCTTATTTGCTATATTTGCCATATATCTTTCCAGAGTTCAATGACAATCTTGTGTCCAGATGTCTGGATCTCTGGCAATACCGGGTAAGTTGTCCTCAATAATTCCCTTGATAGATTTTCTATACTTTTAGCTCTTTCTCTTCTCCCTTTGGGAGAACTATAATTCATATATTTTTCTTCTGTCCCTCTTTAAATTACAGAGTGAGCTCAAGATCTTTGTCTTCAAGTTCTGAGATTCTTTCTTTTTGGTTTAGCCTGTAGCTGAAGCTTTCAGCTGTGTTTTGAAATTGTCTAAATGACTCTTTTATTTCTTTAAGCTCTACTCTATCATTTCTTGTGTTTTCTAGTTCTTTAGTGACTTTTTAATTTACTTCCTAAAATATTTTATTGGCTTTTGTCAGTTTTCAACTTTCTCTTTAATTCTGTTCATCTTATTTTCTATCCATATTCTAAATTTCATTTGTCATTTTGACAAGTTCACTGCTGCAGCTCCATTGTTATCCCTTGGGGGTGTCAATCTATTTTGATTTTTTTATGTTGCCAGGGTTCTTTTGCTGGTTTCTTCTCATCTGTAACCTCTTTTCTTGAATCTGGGCTAATAAGTTTACAGGGCACTTGTTCTTTGCTGGGAACTCTCCTGCTTAATTAGAAGAAGGGGGGACCCTAGTTGGAGCTTTTTTCTACTCCTACCCTAGAATGCTAATGCACCAGAGGTAAGGCATGTTTACTAGAGACCCTTAATGCAACTGTTCTGGTTTGATCTGTTGACCTGCAATTGCCTCTCTTTAAGCCTGTGGTGGATGTTATTTGTGATGGGTATGGAGTTGTTCATCAGAAAGCTGCAAATATTAGAGTTGTGGGCTAACTGAGACTCTCTTCAATAAGGCCAATGTTATAGAAATTGCTCTGCCTGGGGTCTCCCTGCAGAGGTGGCAGTGGCAGCTGAGTGAGGCTCCCTAGTCATTGTTAATGGGTTCCCAAGCTGTTGACATTTTCTTGAGCCAGGTCCCAAGTCCCAGTGTACTGGTGGCAGAAGGCTGGGAGTTCCCTAATGGAGCATTGGACTTTGGAGCAGTTCTACAGACTGTGGCAATGGTGGAGGCTCTAGGCTCCTGGATTCTCAGGGCAGTGTACAGGACCTGGAAAGAGTTTTGGAGTCACCAAGGCAGAGCCTTGGGCTCCAGCATGTGATCCTCAGAGCCAGGACTGGGGAGGAGACAGAAGCAGGGCTGTGCAGACAGTGAGGCTGATCCAATCTAGAGGACAGGTTCAGGGCTGAGCAAGCAGCAGGCAGTTATGTCCTGGAGGGTGGAGTCAGGGTCAAGCAGGTGGCAGGCACAGATGCCAAGTCATGTGGTCAGTTCTAGTGGACCAAGGATCATAAGTTCGTCCTATCCTCCCTCCCCAAGACCTGCTGAAACCCAAAGCCTCCTATGTCAGTGACTACATAATTCCCATGCTCAAATCCCCTTGACCTGTAGGGAAAGGGTGATTTGTTTCCAGCCATCAGTACAATTTATCAGAGCCTCCAGTTAGTTCACTCCCTCCTCAGCCCAGTGGGGGCAATGTGAAGGCTACCCCACCAGAGTTGAGTCCTGTGCTGACCTGGTGACATGGATCTCAGAGCTCAGGATGGCTTTAGCTTCTGTCCAATCCCCACCACTTATGTTGTCTGATGCAATGACACACAGACTCCAGGCAAGCATTCAGAGTGTCCAGGTAGAAGTCTGTGAGAGTGGAGGGAGCCCTGTGGGATAAGCATGGCGGTCCAGTGCTCTATCCTCCTATTCTCCCCCACACGTATTTTTTTTTATTAAGTCATATACACATAGATCATGAATACATTTATGCATATGTGGGGTACAATGTGTTGATTTTTTTGTACACTCTGATGTGCTTACATCAAACCAATAAACATAGCTTTCGCCTCATTTACTTGATTATTGTGTTAAGACATTTATGTTCTACATGTGACAGATTTGACTTATACCCTTGCAATATGCTCCATAGGTGTGGTCCTGCCCTTTACCCTCCCTCTATCAAACCTCTCCCCTCCCTTCCCACTCCATTTCTCTCCTTCATCCTGGACTATAGTTGTGTTCTATCTTTCATAAGAAAGTGTGATTAAATATAAGTTGGCTTCATAGAAGTACTGAGTACATTGGATACCTTTTCCTCCATTCTTGAGATACTTGTTGTCAAATATTCCTGTTACCTTTACTTTTTTTCCCCACAGAGTGTCCCATCTTGCTTTTTTGTGATTTTTCAATGTTCCTTCTGAAAAGATCTGTCCATAGGTGGGCACCTGCTTGCAGTTTATTCTTCTTTCCTTGAAAGCTGCAGTCTTGTGGGCTGCTTCTAGACCACCATATTCTTTCCTGCCTCCCATATCCAGGGAGTCAGTCTATGCACTTACATCAATGATGTCATTTGATGTGCATGACAGACATCTAAAGTATACATAGTTGGACAATTAAGTTCACGAACTCATCCTAGAAAAAGTGCTACATACCTCATTGATGAATATCACTATGGTCACCTTCAAAGTGCTGTCCTTGAGAAGCTATACACCAAAGCCAGGGTCTAGTCCACCTTTCAAAGCAATTTTAGAACTCTTTTTTTTTTCTGGAATGGCCATCAGAGCTGTTGTTTTATGAGGTCTGACAATTAAATCCATAAATTTATCCTACAAAAAGCTGAATATCACAATGGTCACAAGATGGCCAAAGGGAGTACTTCAAAGATGACCACAGTGATATTCAGCAATGAGGTATGCAGCACTTTTTCCAAGATGAGTTTATGTACTTAATTGTCAGATCTTATATGACAAGATCTCTTATGGTCATCCCAGAAAAATAATTCTAAATTGCACTGAATGGTGTACTAGGCGCTTGCATTTGTGCACAGCTTCCCAAGGGGATCACCTCAAAGGTGACCATAGTGATATTCAACAATGAGGCATATGCGGCATTTTTTTTAGGATGAGTTCATGCACATAATTGTCCAACCTCATATACTATTATTATTCCCCTGTTTTATAAATTAAAAACCAAGGCAGAAAAAGTTAAGTAACTTATCGGAGGTTAAGCAGGCTGTGAATTCAACTGATAACTAGAGGCTCATCTCTGGCTCCAAGGAGTTTATAATCCACCAGGAGATTTGTATATCACATTCCACTAGCCATAACTCAGAATGACACAGCCCTGCCTAGTGCTGTGGGTTGAGGGAACTCAGATGTGGGCTTAATTATTTCTGTTTGTTTCTATTAGGGCAGCTTCAAAGAGAAGTAACAGGTGAATTAAACCTTAGGTACAGAGCCAAGCTCACCAGGCCAATCAGTCACTATCCACTTGGACCCATCCATCAGGATATTAGATATAAATCCTGCCACAGTTTTCAGTAGCCATGTGCAGGTCTATATGTCAGTGGATTAGAGGCAAAGGAAAAAAAAAACTCATCTGAGTAGTAAAATGCTTAGTGTTTGGTAATACTACAAACTTTTTACCACTCAACTTTCCATCCAGTGTGCATCTGTCTCAGGCAGCTCATAAAAGCTGAAACCCTGGAGATCATCTAGTTCGATGATCATCTAGTTCAGTTCATCTAGATTTCATTTTATGTGTCCACTCCAATCCACTGAGGGTGGCTGCTGGAACACTAGTTTTAGAAACACTAGGCTCTCAGAGATCAAAGGAAAATGTGCCACAATCAATTAGTGATGTCTGATATGGTCCCAGGAGTGGGGAAAAATGACACGCAGGCAACGTGTGTACCAGCCTGAATCTGATCCAACACATTTATTTTACAGAGCAGGAAACAGGACTCCAAAATGAAAGGCTGAGTGTCCAAAATCACTTTGCAGGTTAGTGGCAGAGTTACCTGGTTTCTAGTGCTCTTTCCATAACAATTCAACTCCTATTAAGTGATAATTGGTGCTCACAGGATCACCAGAAAAAAACAGCAAGTGAAATGCATTATGCTTAGACAGTATCTGTATTGCATATATTTCACTCTAATTCCTTGAGAGCTACTGAACCATGTAATGTAACTCTATTATTCATTGGAATATCTGATTATTCAGAGCATTCCCTGACTCATCTGCATAATAGCAAATAACCATCCCCCAGGCAAGTAGCACTTTGTTTCAGAAAAGAGAAAAGAAGCAGGTCAAGGTCTGCATTCTTTTTTGAAAGGGCCAATGAACAACATTTATGTAGAGGTACTGTTGACCACTCTGACCTGGACTTGTCCATACAATCTGACAAGATAAAAGGCGTTTGAAGGAATGATGGCTCTTGAAACAGCAAGCTTGGCTAAGCTAAACCTTGGTGGCCAGATGTCATCATCTCTAAACATTCCTAAAGTATGAGCTAATCAAGATGTTAGCCCTGACGGACAAGTGGGAATGCAAAGGTGGACAGGAAGAAAGGAGTGTGTGGCAGACAGGGTTACCGTGTGTACAAAACTTACTGGTCAAAAGCATGGAGTCCCCTTGGCAGCTGTGTGTGAAGTCCTGGGAACAACTGAGAATCAAATGTACCAGACAGGAGAGAGTCTGGCATGGACTTTCAATTTAAACCAAACTCTGCCACTTACTAGCTACAGGATCCTAAGACAGAGGTGTCCTGCAACCTCTCTGGGTCTCAGTTTCCTCATCATAAAAAAAAGATACAATAACATCTGTCTTTCAGGATTAAAAATCAAATGAGATAATAACGTCAAACATTTATACATGGTGTGTGGCATTAGTTGGGTCTCAAAAGATGGTCAAGTCAGGTCATGAATGAACGTGCTGGCTTAATACATTTTGTGGTGAAAACAATACTGGGCCAGGAATGAGAAGTCCTGATTTCTGGTCTCAGCTCTGTTACAAATTCACTGAGACCTTGGTCCTTTTGCTTTATATATAGTAGGCAATAAATATTTACTAAATGAGTAAGAATATCCAAAAAGGATTCTACATAAACTTGTTGGGCCCCAGTTTTCCCTTTTATCTAAGAAGACTGGCTTCTCAGGTCCCTTTCAACCAATAATGCCCTTTTGCCATCCGTATATCGCACAGCTGAAAGCACCCACTATGATTTGAGCACTGCCCCAGGGCAGAAACTAAAGTGCCAGGGAAGTTCATATAATGCAGCCCTTGACCTCAGCGGTCTCCAAGCTAAGTCAGACCTGAAGTCTTGCTCCTGCCCACCCAGGAATTCCATAATGCTTCACTCTTTCTTGGCGCAGACTCCAAGCAAACCGATAGCCAAGGGTGAAAGGGAGGCCCTGGGATACATTTCAGCCCCTGTTTGTTCATATGAACTACTGTCACCAGCTTTGCCCTGTTTCTGGGTTTTCAGCCCTCTCAACCGTGAATCAGAGACTGCTAAGTACACAACTTATGCAGCTTGGCCACCAAGAAAGTCAGAATGCTCTGACCCTTTCAACTTGCCCCAACTTTGCCCTGCTGGTGGACACCAGCTTGCCCTGTGGGAAAAGAATGGCAGGGTGTGCCTAAGCAATTGGGTCACCAGCTCAGCTCAGGGACTCTTGGCTTCCTGTTCCCCAGAGGAGCTTCCCTTAAAGGGTAGGCTCAGACCCCAGAAGGGGGCAAAGGGACTCAGGAGCCAGGAGACAGTAACATTCATAAGATGAGAGTTCAAAAGGAAATAGTACAAGCTGGAAGTAATTGGTATGTCTTTAATGCTTTAAATATGCCTGCTTTTGTTTATTTTTTTAATCTCAGCAAGTCACAGACACTGATTTCTGTTTTCCCCGCTTTTGGTACTCCAGCTTAAGAGGAGCTTTTACATGGATTTCAGAGATAAAACTTCAGAAGGCCCCAGCTCCATGTCCAGGAGGCAGGGAGAGCAGCCATTTGAGGGGGCAGGCGGGAAATAGCAAAGGCTGGCTGATAGGCCCTACCCCTAAAGGAAATAGGAACCAGAAAATAGGACAAGATAGGAACCAGACAGTTAAGTTTCCTGGGAGTTGATAAAAACAAGGATCCTTGGTGCTGGAGAAATTGGGGAGCTATTTGCACTTCATGTGAGTGCCGATAGGAAATGCTCTGGGTTTCTAAGCCAAGGATGAACATTAGGAAAATTCTGTTAATGAAAGGTATTTCTTGTATCTCCTCTTGCCACAGATTTGAATAAGTGGTAGAAAGAGCATGATGACCTACTAATAGATCAAATTCAGACCTGGGAATAATGAGGACGGGGGTAGGCTAAGGAACATTCCAGGCTAAGGGAAGAGATTAGCAAAGATTTGGGAGGACATCAGAGGAGGATGTTTGAAGGTTATTGGGTATGGGACACTGGCCTGTCTAGTATGGAAGTATTCAGACACCCTCCTGGAAACACAGAAGAGGCTTTTCTGACTTTTGAGATAGAGCTCATTGCTTAAATGGTAATTTAAGATGATGAATCTGGCCCTAATGCTTGGGGTTGGAGGAGGGAGAATTGAGGCAAGAGAGTTTGGCTGTGGGTTGCCCCAGCCATGCAGAAGTGGAGAGATGGGCCTTGGAGGTTGGGTCAGGCATACCCTATCATAACAGCAGGTCCCCATTGAACCTTTCAAATACTCCAGGGCCCAGCCAACTGTCCAGGCTGTCCTAAGAGTAGATTGGACCCCAGTGCTCCAATCCCTGCTTGTGCCAGGAAACAAATACTTCTGGTGTCTAAGAGGAGCCTGGAGAATACAACAAAACCCCAGGAAACTGTGCTTCCCATCTGCAGCCCACATCCCCGGCAGCCCGCCCACCATTATGGAAAGGGGCGATTAATGAGATGCAGACCGTCCAAGACCTCGCCTGATATTTTTCATTTTTCTTGGAAATGTTTGAGGTTCTGTGATCCCTCTGTAAACCCATATGCCATACTGAGCTTATATTTTGACAGGCCCGGCGTGGTTGCTCAGGCCCGCGCCCACTTCAGGATGAAGGAGGTGCTGCCTTCAGGCCCAGGCTGAAGAGGACCATTCCAGGTGGCATCAGTTACCCTAGAGCCCAGCTCTCTGGCACTAATCACAGAACAGGAAACCAGGAAAAGGGGCCTCATTTATTTCCCTCCCCCCACTTTTTTTTAATTTGAAGGCAACTCGAGTTCTTCTCAAGTATGAAACTGAAGTAGATTTCTGAGTTCAGAAAAGCCATAAGAATTTTTATTTGCTCTCTCAGTGCTGTTCTTCCAGAGTTTCTCCACAACTCTGGTCTCTTTTTATAGCTGAGCCCCTCTGTCTTATTTTCCTGAATAACATGTAATTTATTCTATTATGTACCCAGGATTCCCTGCTCTGAGCCAAAAGTGTCCTGGTTTTCTGTATCAGGTAACACTCCTGGAATGAGGATCACTTTCTGCCACTAGGAAAACAAGACTGGGCATGGGAGAGTTTAACCTTTCTTTTTTGGTGAAACAAAAAACATGAGGTTTTTAAATATTTTTACCCAACTGATGAAAAAGTGATTTCTGCAAAATGTAAGACTCCATACCTTTCTGGAACACCTAGAATTCACTCAGGGCCACCCACGTCAGTCCAGTTCCTGACCGCCCTGCGTTGTTCCACATAGCTTGCCGCTTCCTCCTTGTTTTCTAGTCACCAGTAGTAACAGTGGGTGTTATCTCCCAATGCTGCAGCTTGGGAGTGCTGCCCAGTGGCCTCAGAAATGTCTAAAAGGTTTATTTAATAAGCATCCCAGAGGAATGAGTGAAAACCAATCTGTTCTTCCTCTGACCTGGTCCATCTCCACCCTTCACATCATCCTCCTCCCCTTGAATCGAGCCAGGCTTTCCCATGAAGTTCCTGCAGCCTCAGCCTGCTGAACTTCTGGAATGCCCAGAGCCCTGCTTAGCTACTCGATCAATGCCTTGCAGCAGTGGGTACCAGGGAGTTGGGTTTATTTTCAGATGGAGACATTGAGTTCTAGAAAAGCATAGTGGACACCTGTTTTTTTTTTTTATTGTTTACTTTTGGATTTCTTCGGTTGGTTGGTTCCTTTGATCCCCCTTTTCCTGTCTGTCTCCAAATTTCCAGCATTTACAGTTTGGAGGGAGTTCATTCCACTTCTGTGCTCCAGAAGAAAGCACACAGCTCCAGTCTGGTCAGTGCTGTTCCCTGCTTTCAGTAATAGATTCCAGATGTGGATGTATGGCCCAGCACAAGTCGATAAGTGTGATTGTCAAGATTTTTGCAGGACCTATTAGGAAAGATGCTAAGTTTGAAAGCTGGCAGATTGTAAGCATGATGCTTCTGGTGGCCATCATATCACCCTAAGGGGAGAATCTTCTTGCATACTAAGACAAGAGAGGAAAACAAAGACAAAAAAATGGTGAGACATAGATGTCTGGTGACATTATTTGAGCCCCTAGATCTAGCTGTACCTGAAGCTAACTATGCCTGAAATTTTCAATTATGTTAGCCAGAAAAATTCCCTCTCTTACTTTAAAGCAGTTTGAGCACTCATTGAAGAGGCTTTCCACTCTGAAGCCTTGGGACTTTGAGCCTATTTTTAATGGAGAGTGTTTGTTCTCATTGATATACTAAAGTCCAGCCATAGACTGATTCATCACTGCTTAATTTACTAAAACACAGTATAGAATTATGTGGCTCTTATGATCTCTCCCATGACTTCCAACTTATTTTAATAAATATCCTTAATTTCTTCTTTCCAAAACATAATTAAGTATTGAACAAGTAGCAAAAATGAAGGGCTGACAGATAATGAACTGTCAAAATGTGAGGAGCAGCAACATGGAATCTATCTGATGCACAAAACTGGTGGTGCCCAGTTCCCACAAGGGTGTTCACGGATACATTACGTACACTCTAAGATGGGAAACCCCTCCAGAGCTTGGCAGTCAGGGCCAGGGAAAAGGACTTTCCCAGGTAATGTTATTTCTATTCCATAGACATAAGGCTAAATGTGTCAGTTAACAGGACCTAAACAAAAACCATGAACTTTGACATTAAATAGACTTGGATTTAAATCTCAAAGTTTGTAATTTACTAGTTATATGAACTCTCAGCCTTGTTGAGTTGCATGAGCCTCTCAGCCTATTTTCTTAATCTTGGTTTCCTCACCCAGAATTGGGACTAATGCTAGTATCTCATAAGGTTGTTGAGGAAATTCAATAAAATTATAAATCTAAGTATTTTGGTCACCAGCATATAGTACGTGCTCAATAATTGGTAACCATGATTAATTAGTATTATTAATACCAATATTAATTATAATGTAATTACTATAATTAAAAATAGTGATTATACTAATAATAATAGAGGAGGTAGAAATTTGCTCACTCCTACTTAAATTTCATATGTGTGCTAATAACTAGAATTTGGGGCCTACAAACTACACTGAGAATAATTAGCATACATAGGCCTTCATGTTGTCTTAGCCTGGCATGTAAGGATTAGGAAGAGAGAGGAGATGGAAGGACATTCGGGGCAGTTTTGTTGAGTTGAATACAAAGTACATTGACCAAGCCAAATTTGTTAAACACTCCTGGATTTTGTATACTAACTTTTGCCTACTTGTAAGTCAAGCAAAATGTCCCATTTAAGATAATGGTAACCAATATCTTTTATCAGTTACATTATATAAACTTTGTGGAAAGATAAACGCTAATAGATTCCATTCACTTGTTCAGCCTCTACAAATGGCACCCAAAATGACAGACCAACTTCTTAAAAGAAGAATTTATAAAATGCACTCCAGAATACCCCTTTTCTAAAATAGGGGATAAGATGGAAATAAAACTAAAGCTAAAAGTGAAGATTAAAAAGTGAAATAAAACAGTACCCCAGTAACCAAACAGAAAATTTAAAGCAATACCATTGAATGCAAAAATATTATACACATGTATGTGATTGTGGGTCATTCAGACCAGGATAACTGAGTTTTAAATTGTTTTACAAGGTCAGATCTCCCTTTAACCCCAATCGGGGACCTACGGTGGGTAAAGGAAAGAAAAAAAGGAATCGCAGCTCCCACATGACTGGAGCAAAAGGCAGCTGATTTGGGTGTCTCTTTCCATCTTGTTGTATTCAGGGCTCCTTGCCTGATGGCTGTGCCCTCACTCCTAGCCCCTAACGGAGCAACTTGCCTAACCCCGATTTTTAATTAATATTAATATAAGCCAATGAAGCCAGTATAATGTTACTTGCAAATTAAAGTGACAACATAGAGATCCAGCATCAGAAATAAATGAACAAAATCAAGAAAATATCCAAGTTTAAACTAGGCATAAAGCAGTCAGGGAAAAGATCACAGTTAGATTGAGGCCCAACGCAACAGCATGTTGAACCTAGAAATTTCTATAAATTGAACCACAGAATCATGATGCACTTTGGATAAAAATAGTTAAACAAACAAAACATCACTTTCTGCTGTGTGGTCATATCTGTTCAATTAACTAGGAAAAGTATCTGAATTCAAGACAGTGGCGCTGGTGGGAACAGCGAGCAGGGCTGGCAAGGTCTCGTCAGGAAACTGGCAGAGGAGGCTGCTGTTTTACATCTGCCCTGATGGGGAAAGGCAAGGGGGTAGCTTGCTGAATATTTAACAAGGATTCTTGCGACAACTGCATTATTTAGGGCTTTTGTGAGTTCTTATTTGAGAGGTTTTCCCAAATTTGAGAAGGTGCCTTTAGGGCCAGAAATAAAGGGGTGTGGCTCTTGTAGCACACAAGCAGAAGGAATTCAGACAAACGAGGAATTGTAGTTTTATGAAATGGGGCCTGTACAAAGCAGATGCGTTAGGAATTTGGAACCAGCTGAGGACAGTACATTGCTTGTTCAATTCCTGGTAGAAATCTTGCCCCCCAAATTATTTTTTAATCTTATATGGCAATTTATTTGCCAAAAAAGAGCTTTGATGCAATGTTAGCATAAAAATCACTTGAAGCAAGCGCAGAAGAATCTTGGAATTCAGAAGCTTCTGTCCCAAACCGCTGTTAGTCCAGTGCCCATTACTGGCAGGGTAGAATGCAGGGTGATGGCAGGCTGAGAGCTGCCATCAGGGCAGCCAACAGGGCCAAAAGCCAACATTTTTCTTTACATTAAGAGCTGGGCATCAGGATGCATATTCTTCTGACTCATGCATTTGGAGTGTCTGGCACTATTTAGTTTTGCTTCTACTGGTTAAACATCAGGAATTGTTTTAAAAACAAGACAGTATTAACTCAGCCTAGCACTCATTCAAATACCAAAGTGTGGGTCCCTTGGGCAAGACATTTGCCACTAATAGAAGGTCAGGTCTCCAACTAGGAAGCCAAAAGAATCATTCCCATGCCATTAGATGGCTCATCAGGGACCAGGAGCTAAGGTGTGCTTATAGCAGGAAAACATTTCCAGTATGTTCAATCTTCCTTTTATATGACAAATAGAAGAGGTTGTCTCTGTGTTAGAAAACATGCTATACAAAATGAAAGAGGCAGTTAGCAGCCACTCAATAAGCAAATGTTGAATGAATGTGTAACTGGTTCCATGAACCCCTATATGTTTTTTATAATCCTGCCCCTTGACTTTCTGACTTTTGAGTTGTTTCCCAGAAATGATGGACTCAAACTTCTGGCCTCAAGTGATCCTCCCACTTCAGCCTCCCAAAATGCTGGGAATATAAGTGTGAGCCACCAAGCTTGCCCTGAAATGATGAATTTTTACAAAACAAAGAGTTGAGATTCTGAAGGCTCCAGGGCAGCCTTCCTGACACCAAGATTCACCATCCCCCACAACCATCCCCCAGGGCATGTAGCCCCTTGTGGAACACACCATGACCTGCCCTAAGGTGCACAGCCCTCCTTTAAAAGCCCATAATCTCTCGTTGCCAGAGAGAATAATTTGAGGCAGCTTCTCCCATTCTCTGGCAAGATGTCTGTCATATTAAAAATTCCTTTCTTCCTTGGCAATTCTTATCGTCTCAATAACTGGATTTTTGTGTGATGAGATACTGGACCTAGACCTTTGTGGTTTGGACAACAATTATGGGGGCTTATCAGGGATGACATTGCTCATAGTCCAGTGGCTGTGGAGCAGAGAGAAACCACAAGCTCCACTTAGCAACTGCCTGGCCATATTTGCCAGCCAGTGGCTTAGACTATCCTACCACCCCACCACTGCTGACCTCCCCTGCATTCTCACCAGCCTCTAAGATCTGGGTGATTTTTCTGATTTGCTCCGAGGGAAAGAACTCTGCCCACAAAACAGGAGGCCAAAGCTAACAACCACCATGTCCTAGCAGGTAAGGGCTGTTCTAAGGTACAGCACAGTGGGAATTCAGTTTGGGGAATTCTGAAAGAATTTCCAATTGTTTGGGGTTGGATAAGTCCCCAGCCTTTTGGTTTGTGAGAATGGGAAGTAACCTAAGTATTTTGATTTGGCACTCCCAGGACTAATTAGGTGAAACTGCAATTCCTTTGTTTCTAACCTTTTGAACATCTCTTTATGGGGAAAGTTTGTCTGTATTGGTGTGTGACATGGGAAAGTGGGGTCTATTAAGCTCTTTGTCTCCATTTGCCTTCTCCTTACTTTAAATTTGCTGCCCATGGTATTATAAGCACAGTTCAAGGTCTGGGAAGTTGAAAGACACCTTTGATGGTAGTTTCTCTTGTAGCAGCTTCTACGATCTAAAAGGTTAACCTGTCCTAAGGTGTGGCAGGTTGGAAGACATCTCTTTCCTACAGTATAAGAGACTGAAAGTATAAGAGACTCTCCATCCATGGAGGCAACGTAGCGGAAATGCTGGAATGCCTACTGTTGAAAAAGGAAACAGAAGAACAGAAAAAAGTAAAATATGCAGATTTGGGTGGAATTTCAGAGGCTCTCGTGGCTAGAGTTCTGAGATAAAAGCTATTAAAATTCTGCTTGTGTGCGTGTATATTATTTAAATGTGTTTTATGTATGCATATGTGTTATATGTCTACATGGCATCAAAATTGGTTCATAAATAAAAGGAGCTCTCATAAATTACTCAAATAAGCCCCAATACTTTTCAAGTTCACATGAATTTAGTAAACTTTAGAGCTGAGTTTTCATAATTATTGATAAAATAGCAATAAAAATGTCTTCAAAATGTCAGTGCACAGTTTTCCCTGAGTTTGCTGGTCATTTTTATATTTGAAGGTGTCAGAAGTTATAAAACTAAAAACCTAGCCAAAAAATAAACTATCTGTGTTTGTATGATTTTTAGTAAGTTAATAGTGCTGGTTAAATAAAAATAGGTAAATCTCTTCAGTTACCTGAAAAATTACCTGTGTGTTTAAGGCTATTACTCAAGCAATAATGAAGACGTGCCTAAATAAAAATAAGTGCCAGTAAATGTAAGTAAGTAAAACTCTAAGCAAATGAAAGCACAAAAACAGAAACTATGGTCGAAGGTTTATGAGGATATTTTAACTTTTGTCATTCTTTCTGAGTACTGATTGCAACCTAGTCTGTTACATGTACATTGTGTGTTGCCATAGCAAAGGCCTTTGCCTAGAAAAACTTTGTAAAAAAGAATCCTGTTAATTTTTGTATAGTAATTTGTTTCAAAATGAACAAAATGGTTATTTTTAGAATCCAAAGAGAATCTCAGAATAATTTTATTCTTTGGAATTATTACATGTACATGTACTTGAATTTGCACTTAAGTAGAAAAAATGTTTTGAGGCCAATTAGATTATTTTTAATGCGGCTTGGTCTGATCTTTTGCAAAACGTATATATATATACACACACATATATATACAAATATATACAATGACTTTGAGTTATTTGAAGTGCTAAGATTTGATGTTATTTGGACTATAGTCAAGTTATATCATGTCAATAAAGTTTATTTTTAGGTATTGGTATTTTAGAAAGATCAAATTAGTTAACATCTTTAAGCAGGATGCATTCTAAAACTTGTAATGTATTTATGGAACATAAAGATATTACAGGGCGGTGCCTGTGGCTTAAAGGAGTAGGGCGCCGGCCCTATAGCTGCAGGTGGTGGGTTCAAACCCAGCCTTGGCCAGAAACTGCAAAAAAATAAAATAAAATAATGATATTCCATTGCTTAGAATACAAGTCTTGATAGAATACTTTGTTTTTGTGGTAAGAGTTTTGTTTTTTTCTTAAGTATAAAAGTAATAGTTCAAACTATATTTTGTGGAGATTTTTCTATGGTTTAAAATTCATTCCCCAAGGGGCAGCACCTATGGCTCAGTGAGTAGGGCGCCAGCCCCATATACCAAGGGTGGCTGATTCATACCCAGCCCCAGCCAAACTGCAACAAAAACATAGCTGGGTGATGTGGTGGGCGCCTGTAGTCCCAGCTATTCAGGAGGCTGAGGCAAGAGAATCGCCAAAGCCTGAGAGCTGGAGGTTGCTGTGAGCTGTGACACCACAGCACTCTACAGAGGGCAACAAAATGAGATTCTGTCTCTAAAAAAAAAAAAGAAGAAAAAGAAAATTCATTCCCCAATTTTGTTTATAAAAATATGTTTAGATATTAAATTTTTTTTACACATTAATGTGAGGGCACAAATAATCCCATTGATTGTATATATAATATTCACAGGCTATCAAGGTTATATAAACTGCTAAAATAAATGAGGCAAATGTAAATGAGATACACGTAATAACATTGCAAGAGGTTCTCTGTAATCTGCTTCTTTTGAAGCTCCTCAGATCTACATCTGAGTTCAACTCACAGTGTCTTCCTGCTTCCAGCTTTTCCTCCCTTTGAGAAGGCCCGAGGTGATAACCCTCTCCCAGCCTTTGTGCTGACTCCTGTAACGTTTTCCTGCTTTTGCTTGTAAGTATGCTCTGAAGGTCCGATGTTGAAATGTTTACTCTAAAGGTCTGAAAAACAATGTTTCTTCTCAACTTTTTGATATGTCTGAATTATTCAACATGATCAAAAATCTTCCTATGCTGTTACTAAGAGTTGTAATATATTATCTTTCTCAAGGTATTGGTTTTCTAGTTTCTTGTTTCCTCATAATGTAACGTTCATTCATGACCTGGACAGTCTTCTTATACTGATAAAATCTGGTACCCTCTTCTTGAGCTTTGACTTCCAAGTTGTCTAAATGGGTTTCTATATGAAAAAATAATTGCAATAAAGGTTTTTCTTTATGTTTTGGTAACTGGCCTGAGAAACAATTTTACATTTTAACTAAGGTAATTCCCATGTTGTTCTTATTAAGTTGTTGATTATGTGGGAAAACCGGGCATTAAAAAGTTAGGGGTTTTTTTCTGTATTGCCTTTAAAGTCTTCTGATTATCACTCTAGGTTAAGCGAATTACTATTTTTTATTTTTTTGCAGTTTTTGGCGGGGCCGAGTTTGAACCCACCACCTCTAGTATATGGGGCCGGCGCCCTACTCCTTTGAGCCACAGGCGCCGCCCTCAAATTACTATTATTTTACACTAACCTGTGATTCTGTTTTGATCAAATGTTTTGAGCCATTTAACATCTTTAACGAATGTCCACAAAATCTAGAAAATTGGACTATTTAGCCTCCTGTAAATTTCCATTTTCTTCTCATTGTCAGAAGTACGCAGGACTTATAACCTTTGTTTAAAATGTTGTTTTCTCATTCTGATAACAAGAGTCTCTAAATCCTTAGTGCAAATGATCTTAACAAATGATTATGTTTTCTATAGCAAATTCCTACAAGTCTAACAGTAGCTTGACACTACTAGACATGTTAATTTCATAACTCTGCTTTTAGAGTTTCAGTTTTGTGCTTTTATGTTGCTGAAAAGGTTTTAAAGCTTGATAAATCCCTGTCTATCTCCATCCCTGTGGGGCCTAGAACATTTAGTTGGCTATAAGCCTTTTGACTTAAGTCCTTTGGCCACAGGGTCCCACAGAGGAATAAGATGTAACCAGGGCAGGTAATCATACCATCCCAGCAATGATAAGAAAAAGAAAATTCTGGCCATTGATGTTGCCTCTGGCAAATCTCAACAACAACAAAAAAATGTAAACTAAAAATAACATTTTAGACACCTCCCTTGCCAACTGAATAGATCCCCTCTTGGCCAAGGGGATCTCAAGTAAGGAAATAAGCTTAAAACTGAGTTCCTGGCCATGAAGAGAAGGGATGTGAGATGTGCCTCATTATAGCCCCATTCTATTGGTCAAAACGAAAGAACTCTGAAGCCAGGAATATCAGTTTATGTAAGACCTATGAGCAATAAAGCAAACAAAGGGGGCTATTCTCATCTGGAAAATTTACCTGATTTTCAGTAACAGATTGAAAAGATGCTTTCTTTTGCATTCCTCTTTCCCCCAAGTTCCAGGTACTATTTGCTTTTGAATGGGAAGCCCCTACAGTCTTCAGGAAATCTAGGCAGAGATTTGGAGGAAATCATTTTAGGCAAGGAAATGATTTTATAATATGTAGACAATAACCTGATAGCCAGTGAGACTGAAGCTGAATCAAGGCAACAGGCCATTATTGTATTGAATTTACTGGATAACAAAGGATACAAAGAACAACAATAACAAAAAAAATCCCACCTCAGATCTCACTTCCTGCTGTCAAATAACTTGGGGTTTGAATTGTCTCTTGAAACTCAGAACCTCCTTCCGTATTAGAGAGAGGCTGTAAATCAAAAACAGTCCACCATCCACAAGCAGTTGGGAGGATTCTTGAGTATTGCTGGGTTTTGCCAGATTTAGATTTCTAACTTTGGGCTAATAGCAAAACATCTCCATAAAGCCTCAAAAGGGACTACTTACTCAAATAAAGAACTACTTACTTGCCTGTGTAATGCTTTCTTGACTCTAAAAAATTAATGACTGCCCTCAAATTGGGGCTCCTGGATTTAGATAAGCCTTTTGACCTGTTCACTTAAGAAAGGCAAGGAAGCCCTGTCTCTCTTTCTCTCTCTCTCTTCTCCACTGTAGTACATGTGATTAGTCCCGTTTGTCACCATCTCCTCTCATAAGATTTCAGAATCATGCAGTTTCTGGCTAAGAAACAAAAACAAAATAGTCCCATTCCCCAGTGGACTTGAATGAAAACTGGTAATAAAATCAGGTACAACTTTAAGAGGAGACACTGGAGAAGAACCAAGCTGGGTCTATAAGGAATTGCACATAAGATGGCACATACTTATGCTGTATCATGATCACTGTCATCTTTCTCTGGTGTGGTAATAAATAGGTAAGACCTTTTGTTTGAAAAAAAAAAAGAAAAGAAAAGAAAAGAAAGGCAAGGAATTGGACTCAGGGTATGGACCCAAACTTTTAGGGATCATAAGCAACCTGTACCCTGCTTCTCTGAGCACTTGTATGTAATAACAAAAGGATGGCCCACCTGTCTGAGAGAGACAACTGCTACTTTACTGGAAGATACAATGTTTACCCTTAGGCAACTGGTAACTGTTTATACTGTATTTTATATATTACCCCTACTAGAACAAAAGGGTGACTTTTGGTTAACAGCTGGCCAGATGGGTAAATATCAGGCTACTTCCTCTTCTGCTAGTCTATTATAAATGACTAAAATGTATTTTAGGATGGAGATTCCATATGAGAAATACTGGGACAATATTTCCTGGGAGAGATCCCAGATGGGGACGGGTATTTATTTTGGTAACCTTGGTGGGAAGAGGGGAGCAACACAGCATCATGTACTAAAAAGTTTTGGTCATAGGTCCAACATCTTCATATCCCAACTATGTCTCATTTCAGCAGGAAGAAGATAGATAGATCAACATCCTAATTCCCCAAGATTGAGGAATGAACTAGAAAAGGAGGGGAGTTGTAACTAATTATTTGACGCATTACTTGACGCTTTGAGTTATTGCCCAGAAATGACACACTTAAACTCATGACCTCAAGTGATCTTCCCACTTCAGTCTTTCAAAGTGCTATGATTATAGGTGTGAGCCAACACACCTAGCCTGAAATGATAGATTATCTAGAAGACAAAGGAGTTGAGATTCTGATAGATCCAAGGTGAGATTCTGATGCCAGGATTCACCATCCCCCACAAACTGCCCCCAATGCATGCAGCCCCTTGTTATTTACACCATGATCTACCCCAGGGCACATGACTCCTCTTCTGAAAGCCCATGATATCCTTTAACTGGAGAGACAAATTTGAAGCAGCTTCTTCCATCCTCCCAAAAAGATGTCTGTCATATGAAAAATTCCTTTCTTTCTTGGCAACCCTTTTTGTCTCAATAATTGGATTTTTGTGTAATGAGCAACTGAACCTAGAACAAAACTCCCTTGTGGTTTTGACAAAAAAAAAAAAAAAAAAAGAATAAATGAGTTACTGAACCACTCAGTTGATTGATTGGTTGTGTCATTTAAAATGAGACCTGGAAGACAACCACCTGGGGAATTTTTGGAAGTGGAGCAAGTTCATGGTTGTACAACAGCACAAATATTTACAGAGCACCCACCTTGCACACGATGAACTCACAAGTACTAGGTGTGGGGAGGTAAAATGTAACAACTCGGTTTTTGCTCATCCTGCTTGACATCCACTCAAGAAGAGAAAGGTGCTATGATAAATTCTAAATTCTTGTTATTTACATCATAAATTAGTTCTCTTGGTGAAATAAGGGGCATAGATAAATAAAATCTAGCAAGCATTCATATAGGTCGGGGGCTGAGGGCCAGAGAAGGCTCTATGTCAAGATGATATTAATGGGGGTAGAAGTTGAATCCATAGATAGGAACAAGACTTGCCTGGCAGGGGAATGAAAGACGGGAATGAAATCATGTGATATATTTGGGGTCAATTATATATATTACATACATATATATATTTAAATATCTCTAATCTGTCCACATCTTTGTCCCTCTGCCAGGCTCCTGGTTCATAGTATCATCTCTTGTCTAAATTGCAGCCTTCAACTGGGTTTCTGGTCCCTTTATCTTGCCCTCTCCTGATTCACTGTCCCTAAGGCAGCAATAGGGTTGTTTTCAAAAGACAAATCTTCTCAATTTCCTGTCCTGCTTAAAATCCTACCACCTTAAAACCTCGAAGTGAACCTTCACTGACTTAGAAGGAAGTTTTAGTTCACTAGGCTTCCAAGTCTAGCAGGATCTGGCCCCTGTTTTCTTCCTCTAATCCCTACCTTCCTGGCTTCATTACTATCCCATTCTGCCCTCCAGCTATTTTCAACTTCTTTCACTTCCCCAGTGTATTATGTTGTCTCACCTCTGGGCTCCACACATTATCCCATCCACCCAAAACCTTTCCCCTGTCTTTCACCTGCATAACTCCTATTCACAGGTCAGATTTCAGCCCAGATGTCACTTCCTCCACAAAGTGTCCCTGGACTTCAGAGTCGAGGTTATTTGCTTGTCCCTTCTATGTCCTATCATTGCACCCTGCACCCCCCTCCCACAGAGCTTGCACATCACACCATCATGTTTAGTATTCCCTTTTGTCACTACATCAAAAACCCCAAGAAGAGAGAAACCAGGCCTGTCTGCGCCACACTGCTCTGAGCACAAAGTGCAATGCCTGGTATTGTTAGATATTTGATAAAGTTTTGTTGGAACAATAAATGGATGGATAGATAAAGGGATAGATGGATGTTGTACAAATAAATTGGGACAAAATGGAGGATTGTGGTATCCCTTGAAAGACCAAACAATTTTGAGTACAATATGTGACAAAATATGGGGTGGTGAAGTTGACATTCAAGTAGATATAGAAATAATAGATATAATTGATTTTATAGGAAGGGAAGGTTGGAAAAGGAGGGAAGTCCAAGATTTCATTTCATAGAAAAGAAAGGGTTTCAAAGAGAGAAGCATGAAATCAAGTGCACAGGCTAGAAATGCTCCTTAAAAAATATACTAATACCTGAGGACTTTTAAGATTAGATTCAACCCAGTGCTGCTCCTTAGAAACAAGACATAGGCAGGCCATCCTCTTCAGTGCCACGTAATAAATGCTGGTACATGCCTTACCCAGACACACACACATAGCAAAAGTGGAATGCACTGTCCCATGGACAGTGAAAATAACCCTTTAAGATTCTCTAACGAATCTTAAGCAAAAAAAGAAAAGAAAGCTCTTTCTACCAGAAGTGAGCCTCATTTCCTTGATTTGGAAAGAGAATGATAAAGATTCACACTTGAATGAAAAGACAGAGACCCTCAACTGGACTCCACTTGAATGAGCATGGCAACAAGCATGCAAGGCCTCAACCTACCTAACCCATACAGCTGAGCTGAGCCTTCTTAACAACATTTAAAAAGAAGGAAAAGAAAAACACAAAAATGTTACAATTTTTCTATTATTATGTGCATAGTATGTGCCACGTAAGCAGAGGAGGGACAAGATGCCCAGCTGCTTTAGAAATACTGGAAAAAATAAAAGCAGTTCAAATACAGCTACCATGAGTTATCTGTCTCTAAATACACTGGCCTGGGTGATTCCCAAGCCTCCCTCTACATTCAGAGTCAAATGCTGTTTGGATTATAATATTAAACTAGGACTAACGTGATCCACACCATTAATATTCTTAGAAGAGTGGAAAATTGCACAACTAACCATTTTCTTCATTTCAGAGCCTCAGGGTCATAATTTGTAGGGATCACTGTGCTGGCTTAAATACTGACTATTTACTAAGTGTTGACAGCTTCTTTAACTCTGTACAAGATGGAAAAGAAGTCTCAGTCCCTTCCAGCAAAGTGATAATATAAGTTAGGCAGGCAAAGAATTCAATGTAATACAGACAAGGTGTGGCTGTAAAGTAATGACAGAGGATTGTTTAAACAAAAATACCAGAGCTTACTCTTCAAGAGAGCTGTTCTGCAAATTCATCACCTCAGGGCATGGTACAATTAGTTCAGAGATATGTTTATTGCTCAAACATTTTTGGAGGCCGTCTTCAAACATTGAGAGAGGCAGCATGGTGTAGTCAAACAAGCACAAATTTGAATTCAGACCATTACCAAGTTTCCTAATTTATCAGCTCCTTGGGTTTTTTCCCTTGGAAAATGGAGATAAGATAACACTCTATAGATTTTTGAGAATTGATGAGACAATGCTTACATAGAGCCAGTCAGCCATTATTAATGGTGCCATTTAAGTTCAGTTTTAGGTCCAAAAGATAAACCAGTCTTGTGAGGTTAATCATAGAATCATAGAGGGTTTTTTTTTTTTTTTTTTTGACCAGCTGCAGAACTAACCTGGCTTGAATACTCCTGCAGTCATCTGATTGGATCCCTGTACAAATTTCTTAGGGCTATCAAAACGAAGCACCACACAGCAGATGATTTAAATAGCAAAAAATGTCTTCTCTCACCATCTGGAGGTTACAGATCCAAAATCAAGGTCTGGCCAAGGATATGCACTCTCTCTAAAGGTTGTTGGAGGGGATCCTTTCTTGCCTCTTCCTATCTGTGGTGGTTGCCAGCAATGCATACATTCCTTGATTTAAAGACACCCCGGTCTTTGTCTTCATCATCCCTATAGTTTCTGTGGGTGATTCCATCTCTGTGTCTCTTCTCCTCTCCTTAGGAGGACACTAGTCATCATGGATTGAGGTGACCCTAATCCAGGAAGACTTCATCTTAAGTAATTACATTTGCAAAATTACTATGTCCAAATAATATCACATTTGAGTTTCTGAGTGGAAGTGAATTTGGGGGACACTATTCAACCCAGAACAGTTCCCAAAATCAAACTCTAAAATAACAAAGATTTTTTTTTCCTCCTTGAGGATATTCAAAATAATCCAATGCAGGTTTTATAAAAGCAAACAAAAAGAAATTTGAAAAAAAGGAGTTCTAGATATGTTTCAGATAGCAGTAGCTGGCAGCTTTATTAGAAAATATGGTTTTACTCCACCCTCCGGCTTCCTGCCCAACTTCTGCAGCATGAGATCCAGGGTCAGAAACTCTGCCCTCCAGTTCCCTGCCTGGTTCCTGTGATCGTTGCAGCTGGTGGCAATGCCGTCCAGCTCCCCACCGGCTCCTGTGACCTGCACAGAGCAGTACCCCAGACTGTG
>CAUYRH010089918.1:0-21022 GCA_963574655.1 Perodicticus potto
GGCATTTCCCCCACAATTTTTTGTAAAAAAAAAATAACAAAATCACCCAAAACGGCCTGGCCATTTATATAATGTTGGGTACTAACAACATGTAGTTTATAATTTTAAAGGACGGGGGGGGGGGGGGGGAACGGCAAAGAAAATATAAAATTGATTTTAAAAACTGGAGATTTTTTAAAAATAAAGGATAAATTAACTGTAGTTATAAAACTAACTTACTTTAGGATAACAGAGTAGAAACAGCTTAAACGTTCTTATAATAGTTATATACACTGTTATATTTACGACGGTCTAATTGGTATGGAGTAAGTAAAGAAGATTATTCATTGCTTCATTGTATTTTATTTTAGGAGGCTTTTGCAGGGGTGCTTCCTTTTACTTTTAAAAGTCTGCTCAAATATAATGCTAATAAATCACACCAAAAATGCATCCATTAAAACCAAGATTATGTTTGTATTTTTAAGGGTGGAAAAAAATCAAGTTCTAAAATCCAGCAATCACATTTTACTTAATTACAAACAAAGACATAGTGCATTATTTTTCTGTATCCACAGCGACGGGAGGAACGTAATTTTTATTGCATGTTAAGTTTTCACTGAATCACAATATTATTAAGCTTTAAATCAGAGGATTGGTTCCTTCGGCTAAGTATAACAATACTCGAAAGTAGAAGGGGAGAGGAAAAAAAAAAAAACACCTCATCTGGGGCTGTAATATTTGCTGAAAAAAATCTACTTCAAAACATTAATCAAATTTTTCGCCTACTGGGCAACCATATGGTCTAGCAGCATGTGAATCTCACAAACTTGCTGATCTCCTGTAACTGGGTGCAATTAATTACGCTAGCTGCATCCATCTCTTGGATTTTCGCCTTGTGAAAAAAGTATTTATTGCAACAGCTTTTACAAAACAAGGGAATGAAAATCACAATTGATTAATGAGCTAAATGGAAATATTTCCGTTAGCAGATTTTTAAAATGAATAAGGATTAATACCGAGGATGGAAAGGAACACACGTCGAGCCCTCCGTGCACTTTCGGGACCCCCAAAAAGGTGGCGGGAAAGTGGGCAGAGAGGGTGCTGGGAGCTCTAACATGCATAATTCACTAGCAGGCTTTAGGTCGCAAGCAATAAAGCCTTAAAACTGGTGAAGTAATAAAGAGGTTGGCTTTACAAGATACCATACTGTAAGACAAAAAGCTTGTTCCTTGATTTGAAAACACAGATATTAAACACTCAGTGGGTGAGGAATGTTATGGGCCTGACGAAGGAGGGAAAGAAAAGGGTCCTAGAGGTAGCAATCTACTTTGTCCTTCGCAATTTAGGGCCAAAGATTGCTGCACATATGGTCCGATTACAGCTTTAACACCTCTCCGTAAAATCAACCATCCAAGAGCAAGTCAGAATGGTGTCACTGTCCTTACCTGCTGGCTGAAGGAATAAACAATGCGTGATTGCAACATCTTTCCCCACCAGTGTTGTTCAGCCATCAGGCACGTGACTTTCTTAACAGTCAGCCATCGTCACATCCACCCTCACTGAACTTGCTTCTAGATACGGACCAGACTCACACTTCACCCCTCCTTGGAGCAATGGTGGACCAAAGGCTGGAGGTCTATTGATGAAGCAAAAGCAGTTATACCTTGCCCCTTTTCAGAACTGCCCTGTGGGTTTAAGACCACCCACGGGAGTCCAGCATTAATGATGTTACCCCCACACACATCCTTATTTCAGAAAGATCACTTCCATCTTCTCTAAATAGACAGCAAAGGAGATAGCTTCCGACATTTTACTAGTTGTTAATTTCCTGAAAGATCTCAAGGAAACAACACAAATATAAGCACAGTGGAATAAATGCTTAAGTTGGTTAAGACCCAATACTGTAACACTCTCACAACCGACACAGAAAAGAACGGTTTGGACTAAGTTTTTTATTTCAATTCTTACTGCCAACCTTTCTCTTTAGCATGTTGACCATATTTAAGGTTCTACCAGGAAATTCTGCAAAAGGCTTTGCTATCGTTTCGTTAATGTCCACATGGTGTGGCCAATAGATGGTTTCTCCACTAGCCTTTTGTGTTTGTTTTGTGGAAATGTCCAAAGGAGATAAAAATTGTCTGTGATCGCCTGAAAGGTGAGTATCCAGGAAAAGGGTAATGACATTTCATAAAACAAGGCCTTAGCTAAATGATACTTGGGATGATGCTATTTTATCTCCAACAACTCTCCACCTTTGCTGCCTGTGTTTTCGTTCACGTATGCCTTTGATAATTTTGATGTAATAGACAAAAATAAGTTTGTGCACTTCACACTAGCACGCCTATCTCGGCAGGCAACAAACTCAGAATGCCAATATTTAAAAACACCTAAAAGATGACTCATACAAGTGTTACAAAGATCATCCCAGTTGAGAATCAGAACCGGTTTATCACCAACGAAGTCCCTGTTTTGAAGACAACATTATCTGGTGAAAAGTAGGAGGAAGTTACGGAGAAGTGCTTGGCGTGGGCAGGGCAGTGTGGGCAGGGCACCGTGAGGGTGGCAGGGGTGGGGAAATCTACTGGAAACTGGGTAGTCTGACACCTTCAACCGGTGACCCTACAATGTACGCCTCTACCCACCACCTCTCAGACGATCTCTAAGCTCCACCTACAAGCAATGGTTGTTGGCTTAAAAGTTTAAAGAGCTAACAAAATGTTTTAACGAGATACAAATCTCAGAGATCATTAATCAATATGTTCAATGTTATTTGTGATAATTCATCATGACATGATATTAATGGGTTACTGTACCCTTCAGAGGTGAGATTAATGCAAATGAGCCGCCACAATTAACTTTACTGCTCCCAACTCACAGGAATGGACAGATGATTATAAATGACAACTATATGTCAATTACAATATCCAATAAAGTGAAGCTTAGAGAACAATCCATCTCCTTTTATTGCTCTTCCTTGACGTTGCTGAATTTAGCTCAACCCACTGTTGTCACTATGTAACCATTGCTGGGGGAGGGGAAAGGTTCATTTTTATTTTTAGTTTTTTAATATCCTAAAAAATGCTTCAAAAATGTCCATGCAAATATGTTTTGTAAAGGAGGAGAGCCACAGGAAACCAGGAATAAAGGCTACGATGCTACGTTTATGTCAGCATTCATTCTATGCAAGTTAAAGAAAATTCTGTCTACTTTCAAATTGTAGCAGCAAGGCCAGCAAGGAAACAACCTACCCAGCTGCGTATAATATATTTACTCAATTAAAAAAGCAAGACATTAGCACAGCATCCTGAAAAGCCTTGAGTTTCACTAAACAAAAGTTATTAGAAATCACTCTAAGTAAATAGGTCAGCAAGTACAAAGAAGGTACGAGGCGGAAGGAAAGGCTTGACGTCACCTTGGACTCCTGTGCTTGGGGTGTTGGTGAACACTCGGGGACAAGTCTTGCTTGTGTAGTTCCCTCTCGCATCGAAGAAGTGCTTTTTGATAAAATTCTCTCTGATGAAGATGGTGGCATCACAGTGGTGCCATCTCACCCCAGTTTCCTGCTGGGCAGGTGCACCCAGAGAGGCTGTGACATCCCTTGGTGGGTCACAGCTACCCCTTCCTGCCTCATCTGAGAGGCTAAGCCCATTTCGCTGCCTTCTTCAGCAGACGTTGGCTTATCACTGCCCAGCTGGGCCGTCTGAACAGGACCTGCTTCGTGACAAAGTTCGCACTCTAGAGCTCACCATGGGATCAGGCTAACACTGGTCTTCAGCTGAGGCCGCACATCCTTGCTGGACAATTTCCCTCCCCTTTGCCAATCCTCTTACTCCCTTTGTGAAAGCACTTATCCCCCACCACCACCACTAAATCACTTAAACAAGAAGCCTGCCTTGAACTCTATTTCCAGGCAACAGAGACTAAGGCAGGTATCCATGAGAGGAAAACAGGAATACTCTCCTAGCGGTGCAATTTACAAAGAGCTGTTTTTTGCAGGTCATTGATAAGAGACCATCCATCCCACTTGCTCCTTTTTGAAGTCCTACCCAGAAAGGATTCCTTCCTTTAATGATTTCAGAAACATGAAAAAATAATATTGCAATGTAAAATCATTCACTGTAAAACCATCCCAGTGGATCATGGAAGCTATAGATGTGTCTGTAGGGGATGCTTTCTCATGGGCTTCTGTTGCCAAAAGGGGACTCATTTTAGCATTAGAGAACTGGGTCTCCTGTGTTCCATGTAGAACAAGGGCATTCAAGTCTAGCCTAGGCTATCCAGGCTGGAGAGAGCCCCATCCTCCAGGGCCATGACAGATTCAGAGGTAGGCATCTGCTTCAAATTAGGCCAGTCCCCCATGGCTTTGGACTCAGGGGTAACGGGGAAAAGAGCTTCTTGGTGCCGGGGCTGGTTAAGATGAGAAAGTGCTCCTCTGCCAGTGCCATCTTGATCTCCACTCAGAATATTCTCTTTCAAGAATATAAGACATAAGAGATAAAGGAAGGGATTAGACAAAGACAGGGGCCTTGAAGGCATATTTAAGCCCTGGAAAAAGTTAGACTTTTAACAGGGATTGGCAAACTACACCGTGGGCCAAATCTGGACCACTCCCATTCTTATAGAGCCCAAGGCTAAAAACGCTTTGCATTTTTAAATGGTTGGGGGAAAAAATAATAATATTTTGCAAACACGTGAAAATTTACATGAAATTCAAATTCCAATGTCCATAAATAAAGTTTCATCGGAACACAGCTGGGTAAGTTGTTTCCTTGCTGGCCTTGCTGCTACAATTTGAAAGCAGACACAGCCCAAACCTTCACGTATTGTCCATGCCCCCTTTCTTACTGCAAGGGGTGGGGTGAGTAGTTACACAGCCCATGGAGCCAAACATTTTAATTACCTGTCCCATTATGCAGAAACTTTGCTGACTCCAGCACAAAACTCTGCATTTTGTGAGCCAGTAAACGACCCTTTCCACGTAAGTTAGTGTGAATTTGGACTTTTCCAAATGTAAGAGGAAACTCCTGATTAAGAAATCTATTCTGGGCCCTCCTCACTTACCCCCACACCTCCACCCATCTGGTAAGTTTGTTGAGACTCTATCGGTTAGGAACCAATATCTAGACCAACTGCCTATTTCTCTCACTTGATACTGAAAAGTCATTGCATTTTTTGCTGACTGTCACAAAAGGAGTGATATGTTAATCTTAAAATGTGAAATACTTGTAATATCTACCATTCTAACTACCATTCCAAGTACTGATATATAATATTGATCATTAAAACTGATATGCAATTCTGGGCCCAGCCACGGAAGATAAAGTAAGCTAAGTGGAGGAGGAAACTGTTTGTAAAAAACTGTACCTGAAAAACATACTTAATTTACAGTGAAATCCCGCCATGCCAAATTGTTCTCCCAGTTGGGTAGAGCCTGCCATGATTAGCTTTAATGGCCTGGAACATTCCAGTCTCGGCTCACGAAACTCCAGTGCCTGGCGAGAACAGAGTGTGATTTTGATGACTTTTACAGAGGATCAGAAAGAAGGGAAACAGATTCATTCTGGGTTTCCTGTTTTCCACTTGGAGATAACTTCAGGTTTAAATTGCTCTTCCCTTTCCCCTCCATACTCACCTGTGTCCCAGGGCAGGCACGTGTTTCCATCACAAAAACAGACCTGAGCTGTCTCCCCAGACACATCAGTTCAGGCCAGTCAAGAGAGTTAGCAAGAAAGAGCCAAGTTATTCCCTTTTGTAAAGACACAAGGGTATCTCGCTTTTATTTTAACAATATGAAGATAACTGTTGTTCCTTACCACCATCAATACACAACATTGGATTCTAACGGGTCTGTTATACGTCCCTTCCACTCTACCTGCAAGGGCTGATGGCAGGAAGGTCCTGGATAAATCACTGTGTCCACAGCGGGATTTTTTTTTAGGGAATGAAGCCCCCCATCTAGCATTTCATTCACTCTCTTTTGGGAAACACCCTGTCACAAATGAGTTCCTTAAACTAGAGAAATTGAAATTGATTTTTTAGGGTAATAATTAACCGCACAAAATAACTATGAAAGGTTTCTTATTAATTATTTTCTGTAATATGCTTTGGGAATACTCTTTTCATGAAAGGTAAGGACGAAAGTAGACACATTTTACGATCACATAAAATATTATTCGGTTCATATCTTATAGGAGAATAAAACTCATTTAATTTGCAAAATGCCCAATGTAAGAGGGAGGGGTCACTGCTACACACACACACATACAGACACACATACATTGGTTTTTAAGACTCTTAAATAGCCCTTTGTAAAACAAAATATTTCTGTTCTTTTTTTCTTCACATATAACTGCCTTAGAGCTTTTAATACACTTATTCTATTTTAGTTCCCCATAGTTTTTCTATTTGCTCAAAAAGAAGGTATTTTCCATCTGAATTGCAGTGTGACAGGGAACTCTGGTGACATCCTCATTCTTTTCAGACAATGGAAATAGGAGTTGTCACCAACAAACTTGTTACCACCCCAAGGAATGAACGAGCATCCCTCAGATACAGACTATTCAACACGTGTGTGTGCAAGCCCACAATTGAACACTTTTATTTTTTCATTTAGTCACCTGAAAAGGCCTACATTGTAACCTCACACTAATCAAGGTATGAGTTGAACCCTATATAATAGATGTTCTTCCCGACAATACACATCCTTCTGATCATCGAAGTAGAACTCAAAACATGAACAGCCTGGGAAATGCCCCCCAAAGAAAACAATAATAGATAAGATTATTCAAGGTCTTTTATTTTTCCCTTCTCTTGGTAGCTGAAGAATTTTTATTCTGTACTGTTTTACCAGAGAGTGGTATTTTGTTTGCTTTCCTTTAAGAGACAAACAGGAAAAAAAAACAAAAAACTATGTAAAAAATCCAGTCATGAGAACAACGTGAAACTGTTTCTAAAGCATTCCAAATATAAGTTTTTGCTAATTAATTAACAAATTCAAGCTGGTTAAATAAAACCTTCTTCCAACACCTCCTATTTAATTGCAGTTTGGCACCAACAAATATATATCAAAATTATAGTATTTCCCCTGACAGGAAGCTCCTTCCTTCCACACACTATTATGACTCTCTGCAGAGTAAACCAGAATTGCTGACAACCTTGAACACTGCTACAACAATATTACTATACTTGGCAGAGAAGTACCCTTGCGGCAAGAGAAAAGCTGTAATTTTGACTGTCACTTCACATTACACTAGATATTATTTCACTGTACACACACACACACACACGCACTCACAAACTCTTAACAGACTACAGCTTTCACGCACGCAGCCTCCCTTTCCAATATAAATGGCAGGATAATACCAGCAACCCACCAATGGGATCCCAGTGAGAAGCAAATGTTTTGCATTATGGAAACATCCTCGGAAGATGCCTTTTAAGGGATATTTCATTCCTTTGTCCCCCACTCACACCGTTAACACCCCAGCATCAACTTCCTAAGATAATCCCTTTGGCTATCAAAAAGAATTTTACTTGTTTATTTTTTCAGCCCCCCTGGCAGGGGGATGAGGAGGGGCAGAGTCATTGTTAACAAATTCTAGGCTTGAAAATTTCCAGGATGTGTAGCAAAGGTGGTGCCACCGGGTTCCTAATCTGTTGGACAGCCTTCAAGTCCGATCCCTGAGAGTGCAGAATTTCCGGATTCCCAAAGGTATCCTTTTCCTAGCGTTTATTTTGCTTTTCTTCAAAAGAAGAAAACTGTGAAACTGCAGCGGCCACTGGTCAGGTCAGGGCCAAAGTAAACGGTGCAAACGTGAAAGAGCCCCACAAATCCTACAAAAATGCCACACTGTCCCAGCCAGAGAGCAGCCCCTGTCTTTGCAGAGAGCTAAGTGCAACATATGGTTGCTTCTTCCCAAGCACACGCGGAAGCAGATTGGGCCAGCTTCCCCACTGCGCCCTCCCCACCCCCCAGCTTTGATTTACAAGATGCTATGTTAATATCCCCTCTATTTGTTGGGCAAGGAATTCTGTGATGTCAGTAGGAGCTCCAAATTGAGGACTCCCTGGAATCCAGAGCACAGGTCACCAGGATGAATACATAGGTGGAAAAAATGACAATCTGCCCCAAGGAGAGAAAGCTAGAAATGGCAGCTGGGCAGGAAAGAAAAGCTGCTCATAAGATCTTTTGGTAAGTAGTTCACCCTTATGTAAACCTGGCTGGAAATGCTTGGGAAACAAAGCCGCTCAACAAGCAAATTAGAGCTTCTTTCTTTACTAAATCTCTCCCATCCTTCCCCCCACACCCCAGTTCTTTCTTCTTTCAAATTACTATTTCAAAAGGTTTAAATAAGACTTAGACTTGTTTGTTGTACTGAATCAAGAGAAAGCAAACAGCAAACTCCTTGCCTTCCTCCTTAAAGAGAATGTATCCAAAACTTCACCGGGTCTGCTGACCGCACCAAATTTAACAAGGTTCGCAAATGAACTACAGTAAGTTTCCCACAGTGACACATTAATAATAAGTTCCTTATCCCATCTATCCCAAGCCATGAATATGTAATGTTATAAAATGAGTCCTTTTCACACTACAGAACCTCAGACGTGAATAAATAAAAACTATCCATCACAAGCCTGTGAAAAATTAATGAGAGTTCAGAGACACAGGGAAAAATGGGGACCAAGGAGAGACGGCCCGGTTCATAAAAGCCTTCCTAACTTTCAGATAGTAAATATCCCAGCCCCTGCCCCTCACCCCATCTCCAGGTGAGTGTGTGAAACGAGTTTTATTTTTAAAGTCCTAAAATCTCCTGCGGCAAGCTACTGGGGAGGGCGGCCACACGGACTCCACTTCTAGCCCTATAAAGGTGATCCCAACTTCAGCAGCAGAACGGGAGTTTGTTTATTTAATTTTTTATAATTCATAGCCAGCCTACTTGCAGAAGGATTTGAGGCTGCTCATAACAATTGTGCGAAAAGGGGAAACGGTAGGGCTGCTATAGAACTCAGCCGAAGGGGACTAGAAAAGAAGCCCAGCCTTGTCATCTTCCCCATGGCGCGTGTCACTTAGGTGACAATTAGTAATGCTGCCTGGACCACTTGTTGGGGGGCCTATTCTCGGCCCAGCACAATGCTAGCACTGTGTCTGAATAAGCTCTGATTCTCCCCTACTACCACCCCATATGAGGAACAGAGAAACTGAGGCAGAGAGGAGGTAGCTAATCTACTCCAAGTCAAAGAGCCGAGGAGGTAGGGCGGGTGAATAGAACCCAAGAAAGAGGGTGAGCTGGCTCCACAGCACCAGCCCCACCCACCTGTGGCCATTTACTACCATTCACACATTAGGGGGTAATAAATATTGCTTTTATAACCTTCCTCTCCCCATCACAAAACTGCTGTACGGTAACCCTCTAAGCTCATCTTAGAAACCATCAAGCGCTGAGAGGCTTAATTTCTGAGATGAATACAAAGCAGGATGATGCCCAGAGACTGAGAGGGTCCAGGCTAAGGCTGAGCCGGGACAGCACACGCAGATGGAAAAGGCTAGAAATTCCCTCCAGCTCCCTCCCTGGCAAGACGCTACACTTCCTCAGAGGAAAGATTCCAAGCCCTACTTCGGGATCACACTTCATGCTGCAAAAACAAAGAAATTCACCCAATGTACTGTGCCCTTGACAAGATTGTTTGGACAACTATCAAAAAAAAAAAAATCCCAAAATAGGCCAAGGGGACAATCCCCTTGATGTGGCCAAATCTTCTACTCCCACTCTCCACTACAAAAAGGAAGGGTAAAACACGTGACTCACACACCATTACTCAGAGGATGCCATGCTGTTTTGTTTTTAACACAACACTTTGGCCGTACTGTTCCTTCATTCAAGATGGTATCCTGGCCTCTCTCTGCCTAGCTGAATCACTAACGCTGCAGCATATCCTATTTAGCCAAAGGGCAAGTCAGATGCTACAGGTGATGGGTACGGACCTGCCAGGTGGTGTCAAGTAGTGGGCCAGTTGCAAAATAACAAGGACCAGGGTGGGCACCCACCCCCATTTATCCAACTAGGGCATCCAGTTTTGTTGGAAGAAATCAAGAGTCCAGCTTTTAAAGTGAACTTTCTCCCCTTTAACAACAACAACAAAAGCCAAAAAATCATGGCTGCAGACTGAATTCACCCCGTTTTAGATCTTGTGATCACATCTTCTTTTAAAGTTCTAGGTTACCTAAGGGCCAGGGTCTTAGTCAAGGTGGCCCAGCCCACACCTGGAGAAGAGGCTGGTAGGTCACAGCCCCTCAGTGCTTGAGGAACTGCACTGACTCACACTCTTACTCGGGACCCTAGACAGACAGAAGCCCAAGAAAAAAAACCAAAAATGGGCCATAAAGGAGGAAAAGGCACTCTTGCCACTGACAATTTTATTTTTAACCCCTGCAGGCAGTGGGGACTAGGTATACTTCCATAAAGTGCTGCTTGGGAATCCACCAAGCATTACGGGGGAAGGAATTGTTTTATTTCTCTTCCCAAGAGGGGAGTGCCCAGGTGGGGTTATATCTAGGGCACGGTATGTAAGGTGATCTCAGGGCTCTGGCCCAGGAAACAGAAGCAGCAATGAGCAGGTGTAGGAAGGAATGAGCTAGAAAATAATCAACACCTTGCCTCAAAACTCTTATTCTGATCAGCAACACTGAACATTGGATGTGTCCACCAGAACAGAACAAGATCCTCTCCAACCACAACCATGCAGGGCAAGGAGACACAGAAAAGGTAAGGCCAAAGTGGGGAAATCAACCACACAGCTCTAGGTTTCCCAAGCTCTGGTCCCAAATTCCCACACGACTTACTATAGGCATAAAAAGAGGGAAATCCAACATACACTGTGATCTAAAGATTTTAAAAACCAGTAAGAGAATCAAGGTAAGTTCAAAATTACTATATTATGCTTTTTTTAAGTGATAAGTCCATCAAAGACAGAACAAGTGCTTGGAGACTTAGAAGGAGCAGCGATGACTCTCTGCAGATGGAATCTTGATATTCTGTGGGTTTTAAAATATGAAGAGTTAGAAATACAGGGAATGGAGGACAGGAAGGGAAAATGGGGAGTATATTCCAAACTGAAGAAACAGCAGGAAAGGAACAGAAGCATGCCTGGAAAAAAAAGGAAGAAGAAGAAGAAAGGCTGCAATATAGGGTATATTGGGAGAGTTTCCCCACCCCAGAGATTGAATAGTATTCATCCTGGCCAAAGAACCTCAAAACTGAGTTCCCAGCAATGAAGGAAAAGGAGGCTGGTTGTGCATGCCTCATTACACCCTCTCCCTTTTGAAGTTTAGACTACTTACAAAGAGGACATGAGATCAAGCAAAGCAAAAGTCACGTCACACCTGCAGGACAACTATTTGCTTAACAGATCACTATGAGTCAGTATATTGTGGTTTGCTCTGTGAATAACAAGATTTCCTTATCTTAAAACATTCCTTTCTACTTTGGAAAGTTTCTTCCAAACTTTCAAGTTTGGAAGTTTGATTCCAAACTTTTAGACAAAATTTTATTTCTTTAAACAATTACAAATCAAAGAATCTCTATAGAACCCACCTATAACCTGTAAGCCCCTGCTGTAAGATGTCCTATCTTTGAAGGACGAAAACAACGAATAACTTCCATTTACTGACTTACAGATTTATTTGCAATTTCGTTCTCCCTACAATTCATAAAACCAAACTGTAACCTGGCCACCTTGGACATGTTTACTCAAAAGGTTTTAAGATAAGTTCCCTCTGGGCCATAGCCACTCATATCCAGTCAAAATAAACCTCTTTAAATCATTCTACAGAATTTGGGTTTTTTTCCTATTAACTAAACAATTTTAGAGACCAGTAGACCCCCTGGGTCAGGAGCTGGGCTCTCCAGTCCAAATCCTGTGCCTGGTCAAACCCCATCCCATCCATCTGCCCTCAGTGCCAGACCCAATGTAGCCAGTGGATCACTTCTACATGGACGTCACACAGGTGTCTTGAATTCCACATGGCTGAAACTGGCTCTCCACTTGCTCCCACATCTCTCCCTCTTTCCATCTCCTATCTTCAGAGATGGTTCCACTCCATGCTCTATTGCCCAAGCCAGAAATCCCTCATTAGCCCTCAATTATTTCTTCTCCACTGACCATGTCTGTCAACCTCTCCTATAGTTGTTGACCTAATCTGGTTGATTTCACCCCTTTGTTATCTCTCAAAATGACGTCCTCTCCTCTGTACTCACTGCAACCAGGTTTGTTTAAGGGCTCATCATTCTTGTGTGGGAGGGTGACTAAAACCAGTTCCTAGTAGGTCTCTCACCCTCCTTTCTCACTCAGCTGCCATAATGGTCATCGCAAAGGCAAATCTAATCATTTCATGACTCTGCTCTAAATTTCTTCTATGATGCCCTGTGGCTTGGATTTAATAGATGTTTACTGAATGAATAAGCTCCCTGAATACATGCTGTATGCCGCTCTCTGCTTGCCACAGTGGAGGTCATGCTTCTGAGGAAATGTACTTTTTAGTAGAGTTAGACAAGAAACAAAGTGGTTTGCTCTGAATTCCACACCAGCCCAAAACACTGATCACCTCAGGGAAGCTTGGGAAGTACAACCACATGGGGAACAAGGTTGGGGAAGGAGGCTAGGATCAGTTCAAGGAACCTCTAGAGCCTAGGAAGTTTGGACCTACACTATAGGAAGGCAATGGCCAGCATAAAGAGAATGGACCAGGACAGTGGTTCTCAACCTTCCTAATGCCTCGGCCCTTTAATACAGCTCCTGTGGGTCGCGACCCACATGTTGAGGACCACTGAACTAGGAGGTGGAGACACAGAAGATTCTGTCACTGACAAAGTTAATAGGTAATGCCCAGGATCAGGGGAGTGGAAAGGAAGGAGACACAAACAAAAGAAATTACCAAGGGAAAAAAATGCCTGCAATCAATAACCATTCGTTGTGAAGGTCCAGAATTTGAGGATGGGAACTTAATAATAAACACCTCTAAAATCTCCAACTTATCTCCTGATAAGAATGTTGCCTTGTGGAAGTGAAAGGCCAAAGTGCGTCATGCAACCCTACTCCTCTCTAGTACGTCTTTGCTGATTTTAAACAACTAGGATATGGTATGTTGAAGTGAAAACAGCGTTATCTTTTTATTATTATTATTATTACTAGCATTATTGCCTCTATTGCTATGAAAAACTAAAATGTTCTGAACACTTCATATTGCCAGCCTGGTACTTTACCTGATCATCACACATAATCATCACAAAGCTTGGAGTTGCTCTGTAGGCAATGAGGGAGATGCTATTATTATCTACCGTGACAGATTAAAGATGGCTGCAAATTCTTTGACACTTTTACCATCAGAAAGTGGGCTGTGTGTCTGCTCCCCTTGTATCTAAGTGGGATCTGTGACTGCTGAGTCCCTAGAAGTGATACTGTACCAATTTCTAAGCCAGGCCTTAAGAAACTGGCAGCTTTTATTTCCTGTCTTTTGAAACACTTCCTCTGGGAGCCTTGAGCCACCAGATAAGGACAGCTCCCTAGCCTGCCACAGTGGAAAGGCTGTGGGTAGGTCTCTGGACAATGGTCCCAGTTGACCTCAACATTCCAATCACTCTTGTGAAGGTGTCAGACACATGGGTGACCATCCTGGACCAGCTGAGGGCCAGTCTGATGCCATAGGCCATCAAAGTGCAAGAAGATGATCTCAGTCAACACCATAAGGGGCAGAAGAGTCATCCAGCTGAGCCCTGCCAGAATTACTAACTCACAAGAATCACAGATCAAATGAAATGATTGCTGCAAACATTGGGTGTGTTCCAAGGCATAAGATGCTAAAAGCAATCAATTACTTTTGGAGTAATTGATTACATAGCAATACATAAATTGGAATACTCTCATTTTATAGATGAGCTACCTGTTCCTCCAAAATTTGGCTGACTTGCTAATGATCTCCCAGCCAACAAAGTGTGCAGCCTGGATTGGAACCTCCCTCTGCCTGACCTGCACACAATGCTTATAAAGCAATCCCTGAAAAAGTAAGGCCAGACCAGAGTAGCAACAGACTGAATTCCCCATGCTCTTTGAAATGTGTGAATACTGCCAAAATGTCTTACCTCACCTCACATGATTTACTCATTAAGTATAGAAGGCTGAATAATGTGAAAACTGCCTCCCTATGCTGACCCCCCTTCTTCTCCATGCAGAGTCTCAAAATGACTATTTTTACTGCTGGAAAAATTAACGTCCATCATGACCAAGAAGTAAAGATAAACTCAAGGACGAGAGAAAATCCTACGCCCCAATAGCTCCTCCTCACTGGGGGAAACAGACACTGAACTCTATCACCCTATAAGGAAAACAAAAGAAAGAGATGTTTAATAAAATAACTACATGGGCTTCCTCCCTAAATCCAGATTTTGAAGAATTTCAGACCTGTGAAACTCTCATGAGAGGTTCCCAGGATCTTGAGACTTCCAATGATACTCAAACGCTGAAACAACCCAGGAAGGTGACAAATACAAGCGTGCTTGTAGCACATAACAATGTGAAACTTCAGCACATTGGGGTTACATTTCAGTGCACGAGATGCTGGAAGCAAGAGCACATTTACATGGGCTTGTGATTTCCTCTGACAAGATACACACACTCATTCCTTCAACCTAAGCAAAATTCTCAGGACTAAAACAGATTTGAAAGTCAGGTGGATGAGAAAACCATCTGTGGATGGGATAATGTACCAGCTCATCGTAAGTATGTGTTCAAAAAATATGACTCAAGACAAAACAGAATAACATCCACAGACCTATTCTTGGTTACTTAAAAATAGAATTTAGAGTAACTAGCTTAATGTGGATGTAATTGTAGAGCTGTATATAGTAAATCTAAAAATCTGAAGTTGATACTGAATATCCCCCAGATTGAACAACGTATTTTCAAGCCACTAAATACTGATATATTTGAAAGATGATGAGAACTCCCAGTGCAACTGTTTTACCTGAACACAAATGAGAAATTCAAAAGTGAATCTGTTGCAGTGTCCAAGGAAAAAGTGTTTTACTCATGCTTTGTCATGATGGATAGAGAAATACGGAACATTTTAAGATCCTTCCTCTTCTGTCTATTTCAGCAGATAGATCATTCTTAAAAGAGTGAAAGTATCTACAGACAAATTCCTCCAAAGTACACAGGCCCATCATCTTAAAGGAAATGACTGACAACCAACATGAAGTATTAATTTAAGCTATAAAAAAAAAATACTGCTAGTCACTTTGAAAATGGGCCAAAATAATGGCTACATGCAATACAAAATCAGCTCTGGAAAATAAGTGTCGGCTCTGGAGCCAGATGGACTTGAGTTTCAATCCCAGTACCAATACTTATGGTGACACACCTTTGGGTGAGTCCCCAATAAGAATCTCAGTTTCTTCATCTGCAAAAGGGAAAAACCTACGAAGCCTGCCTCAGAGCTCTAAATCAACTCTTGGTAACTACCTAAGAGGTGCATAAGAGCTTGATGTTTTAAGTACTTATCCCAGTAAGGTAGCAGGGGGTTAAGAGCACAGGTGCTGATGTGCTCTTGGTCTGGGTTCCAGTCCTACCTCTACTATTTACTTGCTGTGTGCTCTTAGGGAAGTTAACCAATCTGTCTGTGTAAAGAGACTCTAGTACACACCTCTTTGAAGACCATTATAGTACTCAACTCATGGGGCAGCTATGCAGCTGTGAGGGTGAAAGGCACTGATATGTGCAAAGTGTGTATAAGTAACAGTATTTGCTCTGAGTCACGTTGCACTTGCTTGTATCGGAAACTGTGATAACAGCTTTCTCTATTATCAGGGGTTGGCCAATGTTTCTGTTAAGGGCCGGAGAGTAAATACCCTAGTCTTTGGACTACATGTGGTCTCCATCACAGTCTTCCTTCTAATTTTTTTTATGGGTTGTGAGAAAATGTGCTTCAGGTTGGAAAGAGCCTACAGGCTATAGTTCGTATATTTTTACAATCTCATTTATTGATTAGGTGATTTCCTAACAGCGAAGGGTCCATGCTTTCACTCTCCTTGTAGCTGACGAGTTAGCTGCCACGTTTTGAGGCAGATGGTGGAAGACACGAGACCCCCAGAATCAGATACCAAGGAATTCATTAACCGCAGCAGAGCCAGCAGCCGGAGCTCCACTTCTGCAGGACCTCCTGTGCCCCCACCACCCCTGCCATCCCACAGGTGATGTGGGACAGCCCATAGTGGGTTTTTGACACAGGTGAAGAATCCCTATCTTAGGAATCCTAACCTTTATCAAGCAAATCTTGTCCACACTTTGTCCTAAAGGGAGATATCATTATGCTGGGCAGTGAACAACCTTGCCCTCTGTCTCCAGGGGAGACACTATATCTTCCAACGTTCTTTGCTATACAAAGTTCCTGGTAAAGATAACCTGAAATGAAAGCTGCCAGAACCTCTCTTCCCAAGCTGCACAAAAACATCAAAGACCCAAGGAACACACTCCCCAGACAATGACAGGCACAAGAAAAATGCCAAAGCCAGCGTTACTTTCATCTGGGGGCCTGTCAATGAGCAAATCAAGCAGATTTATAGTTTTGAAAAGGTACCCTTAAAATAAGTTGTTGACAATTTTGAAGCTTAAAATCAAAAGCCACGGAGATTAAAAGTTAGCTCCGTGACATCACACACATCATTTCTGCTGACAAACTGCCTTTAGTTAACAACAAAAACTAATTTGTGAGTGTGAATTAAATGCATACTTTACAAAAAAATATCTGGTGAAAGTAAAAAAAAAAAAAAAATCCTTACATGTAGATATAAATGTTTCCTGACAGATGTAAATGAAAACTAATACAGTGACATTTTTCAAATTAGCCACTGGAAAACATGTGTGTGTGTGTGTGTGTGTGTGTGTGTGTGTGTGTATTTCAGAAAAGCCTAACCATTTTTTCACTTACGTGGGCCTAGGAAAGTACTTAAGAAAAGGATAATAAATAATTAATTCTACTCGCTGGAAGCTGCAACTCCTCTCTGCTTCGACAACATGCATTGAAATGCTGTTTAAATTATAGGAGCAAATTGATTCAAAGGCTTCCATTAGTGCGATGGCAAACAGGTTTGAAGTTGGCTAATAAATTTTAGATAAAGATACAGCTTTTGATGAGCACGGCAATGCCGGAGCACTGATCTCCCAGTCACCAGGTTTGTTAAATTGGTGGCTGAAGTTGAGATTTCTCCCTATCTCATAACTCACTGTGTTAAACAGGATGTCACAGCGCAGAGCAGGCAGTCAAGTCCAGAACAGCTCACCAGACATCAGCGCCATCCCACGGTGGCTGCTCACATAGCTGGGAGCAGGTGGATGTTAGCGCCCCTGTCCCAGTCTCTGCCCCATCAGGGTTTACAAAACGCTAATCAAGGTTAATTAGACCCACCTGTGACATCGAAACGTCTACCCAGCATATGCCTGGTAGCATAAAGTCATATCTCAAATAATCATCAAAACCAAGAAATCATGCATGAAGTTCTAAATTCCGTCCTGATGTGTGTACTTTGGCTGGCTGCAACCTGCTGCTCTGGGGTGCAGAATATTACACAGCTATTCAAAAGAATGATTTCCAGCTGTACTCACTAGTCTGCAAGGACAGACAGCATACATTACCTGTATGCACTTATTTTAGAAAAAGAAAACAAAATCTTATATATGTCCTATGTATATTAACATAAAGGAGGATGCTCAAGAAATTAATAATTATGGTTACTTCATAAGGGCAGAACTGGAGGGAGGAATCAAAAGGAGGAGGGTTTTGTCTGTTTGTTTTTAAGCCAGGGTTTCATTCTGTCACCCAGGGTTAAGTACAATGGTGTCCTCATAGTTCACCATGAGTACGAACTCCTGGGCTTAAGTGATCCTCCCACCTCAGCCTCCCAAAGTACTGGTATTACAGGTATGAAACACAGCACCTGGCCTTAAAAGGGAGTTAAAGTTAAAGCCTGCTATAAAGTTTTATAATTTTTAAAAATTTATTCAAATACCCATGCATTTCTTTTGTAATTGAAATCTAATACACACACACACACACACACATACAAAACCAGCACGGAGGTCTGCACGGCTTACACAAAACTATAAAATGATCAACTCGTTCATTTTCTTAATTTCTTTCTACCTGGGTCATTTGGGGAAGCCTATTGAAGACTAACCATCTTTCTACCCATCCACCCTTCCACTCATTTAACCCAAAAACCAGTGCTAGAAAATGCTGGACCATGAGTGACCAGCTTTGAGATCAGCTAGGCCTGGAAAAGAAATTCTGCTCCACCCACCTGCTCCGACACAGAACTGGTTCACGCTCTTGATGTCTTTCAAGCACAGAGCAATGTGAGTACTACCCAGAGCCCACATGGTGAGCCTAAAATTTTCTCCAGAAACATTAGCTTCCCCCCTCCAACCACTAAACTCGCCTCCCACGTCGGGATCTCAGCGTGGCTACCTGGAGCAGAATAAACCACCCTTGGACATAAGGACAATCCAGGTTGACAAGACAAACGTGTTACAGGGAAATAGTCACAAAGGGATTCAGATTGACACGTTCTCAAGTTAGTAACACATACCAACGGTGGGGAAGGGAAGAAAAGAATTTTTCTTTTTCGAAGGAATACCATATTTTCCTTTCCTTGTTTCATAACCACCTTTCAAATGGGCTCACTGTGTAGTAACCCCAACCCTGGGTCCACTGTAAGAAAGGCAGAATTCTTAAAAGAAGCAAACTGCAGAGGACGCCTATCATCTTAGCACTATGGGAGGCAGAGGCGGGAGGATCCCTTGAGCTCAGGAGTTCAAGACGAACCTGAACAAGAATGAGACCCCATATCTACTGAAAACAAAAATTAGCCAGGTGTTGTGGCAGGCACCTGTAGTCCCAGCTACTCAGCAGCAGGAGGATCGCTTGAACCCAGGAGTTAAAGGTTGCTGTGAGCTATGCTGATGCCACTGCACTCCAGCTTGGGTGAGAAAGGGAGACTGTCTCAAACATAAATAAATAAATAAGTAAAAATTGCAGGACAGACACTATGCCTCACTACAAGTAGATCTGAAGTAGCCCAGGTGAGCAGAGCAAAGACCTCCCAGGCAGGTCTCAAAGTTAACAAGGCAGGCGGCCGGCAGCTCATCTCTCAAGCTTGGTTTGCACACGTGGGTGTCACAGAGGAGGACTGCCGTCCTCAGGCGTCCACTCTTCCCGAGTTCCCTCCGGAGGCCAACCTCAACAGGACGGGGGGCAGAGATACTACATTCCAATCGGAGGGCCCTCCTTTGTGGATGCTCATAAATGTCACCAGTATTGAACACTCACTTTCAAACTTACATGGACTACAAAATAAACATACAGAATGTGCAAACAGAGAAAATGAGGTGAAAAGTTAGAGTGATTCGTTTTTAATTAAGTTCTTAATTACGGAATGAAACAAGTAATTAATTTCCATGTCGTGACATTAAGCACTCTACACGCAAATGAGGCAGAAGGAAGGACCAAAAAGTATTTTCTCCCCTTTCTTAGATAAATATAACATAGTAAAACCACCTGTGTGTCTTTGTGTGAGCAAGTTTGTGTATGACAGAGAGAGGAAAAGAGAGACAGAAGCAGGAAAATTGTAACTTGCATTTATCAAGCACTTACACACAAAGTGAGGTTCAAACCCATGACTCTTGCTATGTTAACTGAGGTAATCCTCATACAACCCACTACAGTGGGTGCTTATTTCTTCCATTTGACTTGTGAGCAATCTGAAGTTAAGAAAAATCATGGAGGGGGGAGGAGCCAAGATGGCGATCTGTAGCCAGCTTTCCGCTGAGGTTCCCACCCAAAAGGAGCATTAAAGGACAGAAACTCAGCAAGAAAGCCGATGGTTTGGATCTGAGCCAAAAGAAAAGGTTGAAGAGCACACATCAACCCTGCTGGGGAGACCTGAGACCCCAAGGACACAAACAAAAAGGTACAGAGCACATCACCAAGCAGACGGGAGTCCCCACCCCATGAAGGAGGTTCACCATACCTCCATACAAACAAGCCAGCAGAGTCCGGACGGCGTCCCATCCTACCCCACGGGAGAGACCTTCTAAAAACCAGACCTCCTTCCCCTTTTAGGGTGCCACGGCGCTCTCCAGCCAGGCATAAAACTGTATATACTCTCTACCTGCAAGTCGGAGTTCCTGGTGTTCCCCTCCACTCTCACCCCAAGGTCTGGAGGCCTGTCCCCAGCGGAGTCCAGATTCTGGGAGATTTTCTTGGGGGGTGTGGACAGGCACAGACTGTTGCTGAACTGTGCTGGTTTTCCAGCTCGGGAGTGGTGAGAGGGGAGTGAGCCGAGAGGAGACCTGGCTGGCGGGAAGCTCACCTGAGGCACAAAACGGCAGCCAGCTCCAGGAACAATAGCAGGAGAGCTGCACCCCTGGGGATGTTTTGAGGAGACACTCCCAGTTCTGGGCAGCCAGGGGAAGCAGGCGGCTTCTTCGGTGCCCGTAGAGGCTTCTCCGGTGCCGGCAGAGCGGACCAGCAACCAAGGCACGTGAAGGATTTGCCTGAGGCGGTACCGGCCGGAACAGAGTGTAGGGATTAGAATACTCTCAGAGGGGCTGCTTGGCTTATCTTTAGACCAACCTGGCCCTCAGGGGATGGAAAGCTGAGACAAAAGGCTGGAACTCACAGACTGAGCCAGACCCATTTGCAGCCCCAGTCTGATCAGGGAAAACAGCCTTGACAGAAATAAATTCTGTGAACTTGTTCTGTTCCAGCAGCAACGTCAATCAGGGACAGGGCTGGAACTGAGTGAATCGCCCCAGCCCCTATTAAGTACCCAGGTTATCAGGCTTCACCTCCCCCTGCCAAATAGTGGCAGGGAGTAGCAGACTGCTTGTGGAGCCACAGACATCACTGTGACCCAGGCAGGCGCAAACCTCTGGAGCATCTGCTCATTGGAGGAAACTGGATCACAACTGTTACCACCGACTGGGTGCGACAGAG
>CAUYRH010089922.1:0-13743 GCA_963574655.1 Perodicticus potto
TTATTTTATTTTATTTTTTTGAGACAGAGCCTCAAGCTGTCACCCTGGATAGAGTGCTGTGGCATCACAGCTCACAGCAACCTCCAATTCCTGTGCTCAAGCGAGTCTCCTGCCTCTGCCTCCCAAGTAGCTGGGACCACAAGCGCCCGCCACAACGCCCGGCCATTTTTGGTTGCAGCAGTCATTGTTGTTTGGCGGGCCCAGGCTGGATTCAAACCCGCCAGCTCAGGTGTACGTGGCTGGCGCCTTAGCCCGCTGGGCCACAGGCGCCGAGCCACATAATAGTTTTTTAAAAAATGACTAAATATTAATATACAGTGTGAGGATTTAAATTTTGTGAGAACTAATCTGTTAGGGCTTGGGTATGAGAAGATTGCAGGAATAAATTAGCTTCCACATATTTAAAATCTTCTCACAAGAGCACCCTACATTTATCACAATGCTTAAATGTGTTATGGGAAGCATATGCTTATGGAAAAGTGGCTCTAAGTTTTATTATTCCTTTAAAAAGATATTGTACTTGCCCACATTCTGGTTTATTTTAGGCTTAGGCTCATGAGTGTTGACCCAGTGCAGCCGGGTGTCTGCTTATTTACAAGCAGAGGTTTGCCTTACAATTCTGTTGCCTCTTTACCCACACACCTCGTGGGGTCAAAGTTGAGGTTATGGTCTGTTTTGAAACTAGACGTCAGAGGTTGTTCACCAGGAGTAGAGCAAAGGTGAACCCGGTAGAAACTTCCTGCAGCAGCAGCCCCCGGCCAGACGCACCAAGGACTCAGGACGGAGACTGGACTGGGATGGTAAACACCCCATGCCAACCTCGCACCTGCCCTCACTCAGAAGCCCAGAGCCACTGTTTACCATCCTGACTTCACAGTGCCACGACTATCGATCAGGGCTGAGTGCAAACACAAGAGTACAACACTGTGATCATCCCAGAGAAAACTCACGTCAGCACACCTGCCGCTGTCTTCTGACGTCATAGATTCAAACATCCCGTGATCTCTGGGTTTGGTTCTGCCATGAGTGGTGTTCCTGTCATAGACCCAAAGTCTGTTGCATGCTGTCCACACAGCCGATCTCGGGAGTTTAGACCATGTGGACATTATTTAATCACTTTGGAGCGGGGACCTTGGGACAGAGAGTGGGGGAGGGAGGCTAGGGAGGACAAAAATCAATACATCCAATGAGTGCTTATAATGTGCAGAGCTCTCTGTTTTCCACAACATATATTCTTACCAACTATACCATATGTTTTGTGTTTATTTTACTGTATATTGTTTGTTTCCCACTTGAAGACACTAGAACGTGAGCTCCCAGAAAGTGGGGATTTGTGTCTTTTTTATCAGTGGCTGTGCCTTCAGCACCTAGAAGCTGTCACACAGTGGGCATGCAATAAATGTGTCCAATTAATGAATGAAGGCATGATGCTAATAGGTAATAAGAGTAAGCAACACTGTAAGCCAACACATGCTGGGCTCTGAGCTTAGCAATTTGCGTGAATTTTCTGTTTTAATGTTCGCAGTGACCCTAGGAAGTAGTCACTAACATTATCTCATTTTACAGTGAAGGAAACTGCAGCTTAGAGAGGTTATGTAACTTGCAGAAATGATGGCGCTGGGGTTTAAATTCAGGTATTCTGTCCCCCGAGGTCTTTAGTTAAGACTATACCTCCACTACCACACTCTGGGAGAGTTACAAGACAGATTGGTCACAGCCCCAGTCTCCCAGCCGATTATGCTAACTGGACCAGAGTGAGCCCAGCTTCCTCTGAGACAGGGGCTGTGTGGGTAAGAGATGGGACACTCATTAAAAAGGAGAAAGGGTGGGCGGCACCTGTGGCTCAAAGCAGTAAGGCACCGGCCCCATATGCCAGAGGTGGCAGGTTCAAACCCAGCCCTGGCCAAAAACTGTGGGAAAAAGGAGGAGGAAGGGGAAATTCATGATGGGCAGGCCTGCTCTTCACCTCACAAGTTTCCTAGAGGGACCAGAAGAGATGACATGTCTGTCATATAGTAAGAATATAAGACATGAGGGTTCCTTGCCTGTCTCCCTTCAAAGAAAAACTTAAAACTTGGTCATTTCCCTAACCTTTTAATTTTTTGGTTGAGAAGGGCCTCCCTCCCACAAGCCGAAAGGGGCTGGGGATGGGAACTACTCCCTGTGGCAATGCAGAAGGAGGAGATTGGTATCAGTCCTGGACTCTTATTAAAGTTTCTTTCTGTTCATCAATTAGAATCATGTTACATATATCAAGAACCTATGTGTTTTTCATATGTGTTTATGTTTGTTGGCACGATTGGTATTTACAGTCATCTAAACTCAAATTAGAGTATGAAATATAAGTGAAATGACTTAAAAGCAGCATAACAACCATATAAGAATAAAATCTAACAAATTAAAACTTGAAGTGTAGGACGTCAAATGGATTCTAGTGGTGCCTTTAGAATTTAAACTTTCTAGGATTGTTAATTTCAGAACAATTTTTGGGTTGATCCTTAAGCCAGTTAGCGCCTACTAACAAGTTACACTGAGAAAAGATTATGCAAATAGTGTTAAAGTTTTGATCAGAAACATAAGTAAAACACATTGAAATGGAGAAACCAAAGAGATTAAGAATAAAAAAAAATGTTTAACCTTTCTAAATCTTTCTTAGTAGCTCCTCATCTTGTTGGTTGTGGGAAGGTGGGGAGGACTATCTGATTGGGTGGGTTTTTTTTTTAACCAAAAGCAATCTGACCTGTCTTAAGTGGAATGCCAGAGGGGGCTGTAATGGGGCTCAGGACCGTGCCAAACATGCTTCCATTTAAATCCAGCTCAGCAGTTACTACCTAGGAAACTAGAACAATTCATTTAACCCCTCTAAACCTTCAAGGTTTATTATTTGATATAATAACAATAATCTCATAGGTTTATGTGAGAATGATAAGAAATTATGTAAGTGGTAAGTGTTCTATTAAATATCATTCTAGTCTTGGCTCTTCTAGGTTGGCAAAATGCTTTGGTTAAGCAAATTGTTTAAATCTTTCCTGGCTTTATTTTTTGAGCCCTTAAACTGCCTCAGTTCTATTAGAAGTCACACATATGAGAGAAATATTATCCAGGAAAGCATAGTTAAGGTTGTTTTTTCAAATTCATTGCAAGTTTATTCCTTTGCTATATTTCAGTTGTGCTGATAAATGGGACCTAAGGTGCTGTAGAATTTGATCCCCTCAAGTTATAAGGCATTTTTCTTGGAAGTTTCCACTGCTGCAGTTAAGCCCCCAGAAAAATCACTATGGCTTTAACTTAAGCAAGCTAATCTCTTAAAAAAGCTAAAGAAGAGTTAGAGGAATTATATCTAAAACTTCTTCTGCACCATTAAAATATTTAGGAATCTTAAATATTTAAAAATACTTCGGCTTATTATATATGATGTAGGAGAGGAAAGGCTTTTCCTTTACTCTCTTAGGTTCTGTGGCTGGGCCTGAGAATTGTACTCTCAAAATGAAGATCAATGGGAAAAAAGCATATAAATTTTATTTAATATGAATATTTTTATGTGTACACAAAGATCTTCATATGCAAGAAACTAAGACCCAGATAAATGGGTAGGCCTGAGAACTTACATAACCATTTTTTAAAAGAATGATAAGTTGTGAAGATGTGAGAAGACAAAGAAAAAACTGGTGTGAGTTAGGGCCAGTAAGCGTGGGAAAGTAACTAGGAAATATATGGAGGAAACTTGTTGGGTGCCCCCTTCCCCAGAGCAGCATCTGCTGAGACCTGTGAAAACTGGCAGTGATTGATTGAAGAAATATAGAGTTAGAAGCGATGGTAAAGAAAGACAAGAGACATAGAGTAGAATTAAAAGTGGGAGTGTTGCAGGAAGACAAGGCCCAACGGAGAGAAAAAGCACCCAAACACCATGTTTATAAGAGGAAGGGCTTTATTCACCAGCTGGGAGCTTACGGCAGAAGAATTCCAAATGGCCATGCTCCCGGATTGGCTTGGTCTTTCCCTTTTTATCGACAGTCAAAAAGTTCCACCCCACAGGTACCCTTCTCATTGGCCAGTTTGAATTAAGTGGAAGATGCTATTCCAGCCCCTACAAAACTACGGTATTTCACAGAACTTGGAAATTTCCAAGTTCTAGGAAGTTAAGTTTACAAATTCCCAAGGGCTGAGTCACCATGGAGAGGACCCCGCAGGTGTATCCTTGTGGTCTCCTTGAGAAGACCTGTTCTCCCAGACCTCACCCTTCTCAGGTATCCTCTCTCAGGAGCTCAGGGATTCATTGCCCGTAGTGGGATTCTGGCAATGTCCTAGAGTGTTTGCTCCACTCTGATCTTATTGACATCTATTTGCCCAGAAGGTAAGATGAAGACTGGAACTCTCGGATTGATCATATCAGCTCCTATTGTTATTATTATTAACCTTAAGGGTAGCCTTCAATAATCTGAAACCTGAGCCTTGTATTGGGAGAGCCTCCTGCTTGAGGTCATACACACAGATTTCTAGAAAGCTGTTAAGCTCTGCTAGTTCTCTGTGGAGTAAAATGCCACCAGTGTTAATCTCCTCTGAGAGATAGGTGGGAGGGAGGCATTTTCCTCAATTCACCCCCACAGAGGATTTTCCTCTGTGATAAGGGATATAAGCTCTTCTTCCCAAATCTCAGAGCTCAAGCTACTCCCTTGGTCTCTGTCCCAGGCAAATGCAAATCTCCACTATGGGTATCTGCTTTGCCTGTTTAATGGGAAGGAAATGCCCTAGAAGATGTATCTTTTCTAGGACATTATCATAGCCTCTTCTATGACCATTATTCTCCTCAGAGTGGTCACAGACCCAGCAGGGTGTTTGTAAGCTATATCCCCAACAGTCTAGAATTTCAGAAAAGGCAAGAAGTTTGCTAGCAATGGCTAGTTTAAATGTAAGCTGGCTGACTTTTCTTTGCTCTGACTCATTCAGCTTACTTTTTAGTTTTCCTCTTTTCCTGGGGGTTCTTTCCTTTGTCAAGAATGGGGTCTTTGGGCCCCATTCTCCCAGCAAAACTGATGAAAGATAAAGGTTATTTTAGTAGACTTGTTTGTACAGATTCATCTCTAGTGATTAAGAATAGTCTTTTTTCCTGGTACAAGGAGGGCACCTTTCTCATAGCATATTTATGCCCTGATTTTAGGTAGGAATGGGGAACGTTAAAGAGCTCTTCCAGCAACTTCTCAATTACTTTCAGCTCCAAATATCAATATGCCAAAGTGGCTCTTTCTTGGGGTGGTATGTTGGGAACCTCTTCATTTGCGCTGTCTGAAACTTCACAAGAAATTTCACATATTAAAAGCAGAGTTGGTGGTAGTGAAGAAAATTGGGTCAGCAGTTGAGTGATAAGAGGTGTGGGCAAAAGGAAAGAAGGACATGAATAGGAACAAGAGTTAGTAAGCGGAAAAAACTTAAACATACTTCCCCATAACCCATTAAACTAGTTTACCAATCCTGGAAATGGAAGAATCAAATTAAATGGTTGATATCTGATAGTGTTAACTTTACCTTTTAAAAGTGTAAATTAGACACTATTTGTACTTTCTGATTCACAAAGAAGCAGAATCTTTGCCAATGGCTGTACAAACTCCACTTCACTGGGCAGTCAGTGTATCCAAGGCATGACTATTTCAGAGTACAGCAGAGGCTAACCTTAATTTTTGATTGGAATACTTCTAGTGTTTTCATAGTGGTATCAAACTGGTTTTATTACCATAGAAAGATTAAGGATTACCTTTTCCAAACCACATATCCTAAAACTTGGGAATAAAGTCCAAAACATTGAAAAGTACTTGGAGTATGGATACACAATTTGGTGTTCAATGCTATCTCATCTGGTATGTTTATGTGGCATTACCTTAGGAATGAAAGAGCCCAAGTTTATGGTTTGGCCAGCATTTAAGGTGGAATACATGCTGAGAGAAGGTGCCAGATATACAAGTCCATGTCATCTCAACCATTTAGGGGATAACTCTGTATACACACCTTCTTGCCACATAAAATAAAGACCAATGTTCTTCACAGATGAAGTCAGAATAGAATCTTCAATTCCCGAGGTCCTATGTATTTCACAACAACCATCAATGGTCATACTGGCATCTTCACACCTCCATTTTCCATGTGCCCCTGTCAGTTTATAAGAACAGACAGGTTGTGAAATATCTGATATATAAGACATGCTCTATGGCTTTGGGAGCTATAAGGCTTGGTTTTATTACTTGACCAAGTTAGTTTAGACTTCTGTTCTACCCATTTATCATTTCTCGTGCTGAGTGGGGTAACCAGGGAAGCAGTTGAACTATCCCAGCTTGCACAAGAATAGCCTGTGAACCACCTGAAATATCTGATGATCTGCCAATTGTTTGTGCTTAAAAGGCAGTGTTAGAATCCTTTCAAAGGTTTGAGGATGCCACGTGTGGGATCAGACCACAGACTTTGATTGTAATATTGCCTGGATATATCACCTAGGAAGGGCCCCGCACTATTTCTGCTTTCGATGCAAAGGGAAAAATTCCTTTCCAATGACTTAACCTCAATTGTTTGACTTTTCCCTACCCAGGCCCCAGACCTGGTGAGAGGATCATCCTGGCCCCAGGCAGCAAACAGAGAAGAGATAAGCTGTCCCTGAGGGAACCCTGCGCAATCTTGCATATTCATGAAGAAAATAACTCTGCTGTTCTTAGTTTTAAAAACAACAATGTTTGGAGAGGTTCTGTTAGGCAGCAGTAAGGTGACCAGAACAAATGGTAAAGCTAGGCGCCTCTGTGTGCCTGGAATAAATATTTTAGCTGCTGAGGCACATAATATTTGAAGTAGGACTGAATACATTTCAGAGGGTAGACGACATGGTCTAAATTTCAAAGTTGTTTTGCATGTTGCATCATTTAACTATTAACTTCAGGGATTTGGATCCCAGAATAGAAGATATCTGGGTCCTGTCTCAGGTAAAGTTCAAGGAGAAAAGTCATCTCTCCACCCAGTGTGTCAGAGCAGAGGATATTCAATATTTCTGTACTTTTCAGGTGGCAAGGGAGCAGATTTCAAAGTTCCCATGGGCCCCAAGTGGGGTGCTGACCATTCCTGCTTCTGATGTTCTTCCTGGACTTCTGAGAACAACTCTTTCCAATTCCCTCCAGCCCTTCTGGCTGCCCATCCTCCATCCCCTTTGCAGGTGCTCCTTACCTCAAATTATCAGAGTTGCTCAAAGCTCAGTCTTCCTCTTAGCTCTAAACTTACCAAGTAATAATAAAAATATACATTTGGTCTTTCTCCCTAGTTCCTAGAACAGAGCCCCTAAAACTCCTAGAATTTTCTGAGAAGAAATTTGTTATTACTTATGTTATTGTTTTGTTATAACAAAAATCTGTTGTCATTTATGAAGAGCCCCTTTTGATCACATCTGAGTTTATGATAATGAGGCAACTGGATGAGCTCCCTGGATAGCCTCCGGATAGACTGGTTACCAGACAAACCAAGTCATTGGAGGACTGGGAATTTTTGGCCTACCCCTACTCCCCTCCCCAAAAAGGAGGGGGCTGGGATTAAGCTCCTGAGGTTTTGAACAAGATTGGTGGAGCTTCCAGGCTGGTGTGCACAGAGAGGCCCTGCCAGCTCCATCCAGATCCCCATACTTTGCCTTATATGTCTTCTGTTTGGCTGTTCTTGAGTTTTATACTTTATAATAAACTGGCAAACTCAAGTAAAGTGTTTTCCTGAGTTCTATGAGTCCTTATTGAATGGGGGTAGGAAAGCAGGGCCCAGTGTGTGAGAGTCCTGAATTTGTAGTTGGCAGAGCAGAAATGTGGGTACCCATAGCACCCCATTTGCAGCTAGCATCTGAAGTGGAAGTTGTCTGTGAAACTGGGCCTTTAATTTGTGGATTTTGACAAAGTTCAGGTCAATAGTGTCAGAATTGAATAGTTGGACATGCCATTGGAGAATGAGAGAATTGGCAAGACACCATTTGGTGCCAGAGAGAACAAGCTAAGCTCAACCTCCCCAGAAAGTAACTAATGTCTTGCCTTCCCTCTATTCCTCTCTGCCCCAGTGACTGCTACTGCCTCTACCCAGCAGCTCGAGTTCAAATCTGAAAACGCTCCTCCCTCTCCTTTATCTCATCTGGGTCTGTAAGTGTGCCACATTGTTTTTCACTTCTAAACAGCTCTTAGATCTATCCATCCTGCCACTATTATCTCTCAACTTAGCTATAATCACCCTTTACTACAACAATCACAACAGTCTCCTACCAGGTTCATCCTTCTTGTCTCTGTCCCCAGCAATCAATTTAACTTTCATCCTGTATCCAGAATAATCTTTTCAAAATTTAAATCAGCTCAGTCACATCCCAGTGATTCAAAAGGCTCCAATGGCTTCTCATTGCTCCAGGCTAAGTGGCTGGCTACTCCACCCCTCCATCCTTAGCTCTGCCAGCACCCTAGGGCAGTGCTTGCCTTCTTTCAGACCTTACTCGCCACATTCCCTCTCACACAGAGCCATGTATGGCCTAGCCTATTCTTCTCCACAGTCCGATCTGTTAACTCCCCCTCACCTACACAGGTCACCCTGGGCTCTTGTCCAGGTCAGATCTCACCATTTCAGCATCTGCTGGAGGAGGTGAGTTTGCATTAATACCAGTCCCTCCAATATACTGAGAGAGAGGAGGGTGCAACAGGGCTTGGCCGGACACCTGCATGATCCTGAGCATGATGCCCCCTCAAAATCTGTGCCCTAGCACTTCCCTCACCACACTCTATTGTCCTTGCCCTGAATGGGGACGTACCTGGGTGAGGGTTGTCACAACTCTGTGGTGCCTGGAAAGGGGCACCACAACTTCAAAATCCTTGAAGTCCCACTTTAATCTTTAAAATAGTTTGCGAGGGGGCGGGGGGCAGAGCAAGATGGCTGACTGGAAGCAGCTTCCGAAAGAGGTTCCTGTCCAAAAGGAAAGATAACCTCCAGAAACTGCTGAATTAAGCTGAAGACCTGGAACCCAGAGGAGGGAGAGAAGTGATAACTGCAGGCCACCTCTGCTGTGGCAAGTTGCGACTTCAAGGAAGCAAGCTTCAGGTACAAAATTCATCTGAAAGGAAAAGTGTCTGTCCCCTCCCCCAAGAAAGCTGTGTTTTTTTGTTTTTCTGTTTCTTTTCTTTTTCCTCTTTGTTTGCTCCTGTGGGTTTTCTACAGACAAGCAGTGAACTGTAGAACTGGAAGAGCGCTATGGGAAGTGGGGACTGCTTCCTCAGAGAGACCCTGCTGTGACTCTGAACACTCTCTTGCTAGGCAGAAAAACTGAGCTAAAGTTTTCCCTGCCATTCTGAACTGCCAGTACACCCTTCCTACCTTACCTGATGAACCAGAAGCCTAACCCCTGCTGAAACTGAGGGAGGAGGTTCTTGAGCAGCACCCCCGCCCCCACCTGCCAGACCATCCACCTCACTTGCAAGAGACTCTGGGGAGCCGCGGAGAGCCTTCCTCCCCTTGGCCAGGGACTCCACTGGCGACCGTATGGCCCCGTGCCCCACGCCTGAAGCCTACCGGGCTTCTCCAGGCTTGCCCCTGACCAAGGACTCTGGGGGTGACTGCAAGGCTCTGCCCCCCACACCTGCCAGCCCCCAGCAGGCTCGCCCCCAGCCAGGGACTCCAACGGCGACCATATGGGTCCACACTCTGCACCCACCAGGCCTCCGCAGGCCTGACCGTGGCCAGGGACTTTGCCTGCAAACATGAGACCCAGTGCCCCACACCCACCAAACCTCTGCAGGGCTGCCCCCGACTAGGGACTCTGCAGGCCCGCCCCCAGCCAGGAACTACACTGGCAGCCGGGTGGTCCTGTGCCCAGCTCCCGCCAGACCTCCAAGGCCTGCCCCCAGCCAGAGACTTTGCTGGCAACCATGAGGCCACATGCCCTACACCTTCCAGGCCTCTGAAGGCCCACCCCTGGCCAGCAACTCCCCCAGGCGACTGCACAGCCCCAGGCCCTGCACTCAAGGGGCCTCTACACCCCCATTCCTGGCCAGGGACTCTGCCAGCAACCGCACAGCCCTGCACCCAGCGCCCGCCAGGCCTCCACATCCACTCCAATCCACTCCACCGCATCTGGCCAGGGACTCTAGGAGCCGTGTAACCCACGTCCTCCCTCGCGTACTCTCCCTGCCTCTGTACCAGCCCTGCTCATCTGGCCAGGGAGCCCAGAAGCTGCAGGACTGGGTCCCTCCCTCTGGAGCCCTCCATGCCTCTGCGTGGAGCCCTCCTCCCTGCAAGAGACAGCTGGAGCTGTGGGCTCTCTTTCCCAAAGTCACCAGGCAGCTGGCATTCCCAGAAGCGTTTGCACCATTCCCCACCCTGCTGCTGGATCCAGGGCTACCACACTCTGGAGCTGCTCCCACAGCTGGGGCAGTCCCAGAGGAGCTACACAGGGTCACTCCCTACAAAGTTCCAGCAACAATAGAGTGATCCTGCCAAGGTCTAGTCTTGGAGAGACACCTCCCCAACTCTGTGGACGACAAGAGGCAACAGTGAAAAACAATCATGAGGCGGAATCAATGGAAAAACTCTGGCATTATGAATAATCAGAGTAGATCAACTCCCCCAAGGAACGACAAGGCAGACACAGCCCAAGATCCCATGCAAAAACAAATGGCTGAGAGGGCAGAAATCAAATTCAGAATCTAGATAGAAAATAAGATCAACAGAATGGAGGAAAAGATGGAACTAGAATTTCAAGTAGTAATCCAAAAGATGTCTCAAGAATTCAATGAATTAAAAGACAAAATGACCAAAGATTTTGACACATTGAGACAAGAAGTTGCAGCCCTCAAAGATTGGAGAAATACAGTAGAATCCCTCAGTAACGAAATGGAGTAAGCAGAAGAAAGGATTTCTGACATGGAAGACAAAGCTTTCGAATGCTTCCAAACCTTCAAAGAGGAAGAGAAATGGAAGGCAAAAACAGATCACTCTCTCAGAGAGCTCTGGGATAATTAGAAGAAAACCAATATTCGCCTTATAGGGATCCTCGAAAGCAACGAAGCAGCATCACAAGACACAGAGTCTCTTCTTCATCAGATTATGAAAGAGAATTTTCCAGACATGCCAAGAGACTCTGAAATTCAGATAACAGACAGTTTCAGAACTTCAGCACGACTCAACCTGAATAAGACATCCCCCAGACACATCATAATAAATTTCACTAAAGTTAATATGAAGGAGAAAATTCTGAAAGCAGCCAGACCTAAGAAAACCATAACCTACAAAGGAAAAAATATTAGAATAACTGCAGATCTCTCTGCTGAAACCTTTCAAACTAGAAGAGGATGGTCATCAACTTTTAATCTCCTAAAACAAAATAACTTCCAACCCAGGATCCTGTATCCAGCTAAACTGAGTTTCATTTATGATGGAGAAATTAAATATTTTAATGACATCCACATGTTGAAGAAATTTGTATAACTAAACCAGCTCTCCAAGATATTCTCAGACCTGACTTCCATAATGACCAGCGTAATCCTCCACCACAAAAGTAAACCCACTCAGAAACTTTTGATCAAATTCCAACTTCCACAGTCATGAAAGGATTAAAAATGTCCACCAGACTTTTGAAAGGCTTACCAATATTCTCAATTAATGTGAATGGTTTAAATTGTCCTCTAAAGAGGCACAGGTTGGATGACTGGATACGAAAACTGAGGCCAGATATCTGCTGCATAAAAGAATCTCATCTTGCCTTAAAAGATAAATATAGACTCAAGGTGAAGGGATGGTCATCTATATTCCAGGCAAATGGAAAGCAGAAAAAAGCAGGTGTTGCAATCCGATTCGCAGATACGATAGGCTTAAAACCAAACAAAATAAGGAAGGATAAGGATGGACACTTCATATTTGTTAATGGTACTACTCAATATTATGAGATTTCAATTTTTAATAATTATGCACCCAATCAGAATGCATCTCAATTTATTAGAGAAACTCTAAGAGACATGAGAAACTTGATGACCTCCAGCTCCATAGTAGTTGGAGATTTTAACAGCCCTTTAGCAGTGTTGGATAGAACCTCCAAAAAGAAGCTAAGTAAAGAAATTTTAGATTTAAAGTTAACCATTCAACTCTGGATTTAGCAGACATCTACAGAACTTTTCATCCCAACAAAACTGAATACACATTCTTCTCATCAGCCTACGGAACATACTCCAAAATCGATCACATCCTAGGTCACAAGTCTAACCTCAGCAAATTTAGAAGAATAGAAATTATTCCTTGCATCTTCTCAGACTATCATGGAATAAAAGTTTAACTCAGTAACAACAGGAATCTGCATACTCATACAAAAAATATGGAAGCTAAATAACCTTATGCCGAAGGATAGATGGGTCATAGATGAGAGGGCAGTCCTAAGAGGGAAATTTATAGCACTGCAAGCCTTCCTCAAGAAAACGGAAAGAGAGGAAGTTAACAACTTAATGGGACAGCTTAAGCAAATGGAGAAGGAAGAACATTCCAACCCCAAACGAAGCAGAAGAAAAGAAATAACCAAAATTAGAGCAGAATTAAATGAAATTGAAAACAAAAGAATTATACAACAGATGAATAAATCAAAAAGTTGGTTTTTTGAAAAGGTCAATAAAATAGATGAACCTTTGGCGAACCTAACCAGGAAAAAAAGAGAAAAATCTCTAATTTCATCAGTCAGAAATGGTAAAGACGTAATAACAACAGACCCCTCCGAAATTCAAAAAATCCTTAACAAATATTACAAGAAACTTTACTCTCAGAAATATGAAAATCTGAAGGAAATTGACCAATACTTGGAAGCACGTCACCTTCCTAGACTTAGCCAGAATGAAGTGGCAATGTTAAACAGGCCTATATCATGTTCTGAAATAGCATCAACTATACAAAATCTCCCTAAAAACAAAAACCCAGGACCAGATGGCTTCACATCAGAATTCTACCAAACCTTTAAAGAAGAACTAGTACATACATTACTAAACCTCTTCCAAAATATAGAAAAAGAAGGAATACGACCCAACACATTCTATGAAGCAAACATCACCTTGATCCCTAAACCAGGGAAAGAACCAAGAAGAAAAGCAAATTATAGACCAATATCACTAATGAATATTGATGCAAAAATATTCAACAAGATCCTAACAAACAGAATCCAACAACACGTCAAACAAATTATACACCATGACCAAGTGGGCTTTATGCCAGGGTCTCAAGGCTGGTTCAATATACGTAAATCTATAAATGTAATTCAGCACATAAACAAATTAAAAAATAAAGACCATATGATTCTCTCAATTGATGCAGAAAAAGCTTTTGACAATATCCGGCATCCCTTCATGATCAGAACACTTAAAAAAAATTGGTATAGAGGTGACATTTCTTAAACTAATAGAGGCCATCTACAGCAAACTCACAGCCAACATCATATTGAATGGAGTTAAATTGTAATCATTTCCACTTAGATCAGGAACCAGGCAAGTGCCCATTATCTGCTCTGCTCTTCCACATTGTAATAGAAGTTTTAGCCATTGCAATTAGGGAAGAAAAGGCGATCAAGAGTATCCACATAGGATCAGAAGAGATCAAACTTTCACTCTTTGCAGATGATATGATTGTATATCTGGAAAACACCAGGGATTCTACTACAAAACTTTTAGAAGTGATCAAGGAATACAGCAGTGTCTCAGGCTACAAAATCAACATCCATAAATCTGTAGCCTTTAT